>JANHGO010003253.1:0-27649 GCA_024606505.1 Aquila spilogaster | reverse complement strand
GGGGGTGGGGGGGTGGTGAATGTGAAGGGGAGATCAGTACACTTGTAAAAGGCAGTAAGTATGGTTTGTAGGCAGGTAAAAATTTCCTAAAATTCTGCTCTACATTTCTTTCCTTATTAAACATTTCAGGAAAACAGAATTCTATTAAAAGTGCACAAAATGCAGAGCACAGTCATATGTCTTCAGGACAAAACTGATCATCACCATTTTCTAGTCTGACCTCCCACACAAGCCGTAAAATAGATATTACCTCCAACCAAAATAAGGCTCATCAGTTAGTGAAAGTATTTTAGAAAGACACAAGTTGTTTATTTAAACTAAATCCATTATATCCCAAAATAAACAAACTGCTCCAAATTTTAGGATATTTTTACTTACATTATTAAAGCCTTAAGCTGCATATTGAATATTCCAAGTAAAAATTTCAGTTGGAATTTTTTTGGATATCAGTTCCTTAAAGAGGAAGTTCTGGCTAGCAGAGTTACTTTTCTCAGCAGCGCTGCAGAAAGCTTGTGTATAGCTTCAAATTAAAGAAAAATATTTCAGTAGAAGTATTACTGCTTACATAGTAAAGAGAAGCAATTGATAAATAGTTGAATTGATACAGGTGTAGCTACCCACATTTGCTTCCCATACCTTTACTTCCTCAAGATTACTCTTAAACAGATGCTGACTTCCTTCTGTCAGCAAGAACAGGGGAAACTGGAAAGATTTGACATCCTTAACATTCCTTGTAACTTTCAGGTTTCTGAAAGATGAACAAAAATAAATCTGTGACTGATAGCCAGTGCTTTTGTACCTTTGAGCTCAAGTCATCCTTCTCCTATACCTAAGAGCATAACTTTCCATTTTGTAAAATGCATCTTTAGCATATGTATAGTATTCTAAACTTCACAGCTACTTTCACTGATGGGATAACAGCAGGTTCGCTGCCCTAAATATTTTATAGTGTGGCAACACCAGAATGGGAAGACCGCTACAGTTGAAAGGAATAAAAAAAGAGAGTTAGTTTTAAAGATAAATTGTTATTAAAAAAAACAGTATTCCAAATGAAGTTTAAAAATTCATTTTAATTTAGATTGAAATCAAGAATATATGCAACATAAGAAGTTCAGTAGAAGAGAAACACACTAAAGGGCAGTTTGAAGGACATTAGCATGGCTGGACCAGATGAGTTATTTGTTTTCATGGCCTGGTTTGCATATTACCCTTCTCCAAAACACCCTAAGAAGCCATAACAGAGCTGGATTCTGTCTGCAGATTGTTTTAGATTATGTTTTGTACTCTATAAAATACAACCACTGAAGTGTTGTGGGATTGACAGCGCTTAAAACACCAGCTGGTCATAGCAGGGCAAACAATCCCTTCTATTCCAAGGAAATCCATCGCCATAGAGCACAGAGAGAAAAATAAGCAGTAGGATGCCAAAATGAAATTAGAGGCATACATATTTAAGCCCTTCCATAATCAGAAACGGAATCAAGAAACGCAGATAAGCAATTGATTCCAGTAATGCTGCACAGTGCCATTTGGAGGAAGAACTGTTTCTACCGTAAATGATTTTTGCATGGGTCTGGTGTTTCACTACCACGGGATGGACTCCTCAGTGGGGAGAAAAGGAATGTGAGGCTTAATGGTTGCATTGCGCAGACTCGTGCTGCCAATTAGAATTACAATTAATGTAAATATGAATTTAAAATATAAGAAAAATATATTCTTCTCTGTGCTAGTTTCCTGTTTATAATGAACTGTTTTCTGTGAAATGTTAAGGCAAAGATGTCATTAAAATTGATAAATTGTAAAATGAAACAAAATATATTGGGAAGAATTATTTCTGATGTAACTCCACTGAAGCCAAAAGAGTTGTATGAAAGATAAATGCAGCTCAGCAAGCTTTATCCTACTTAGGGCAAAGCACATCACATGATATGGTTTATGGTAGTTTCAGCTATTGCTTAGCAAGCTCAAGCAAGTAGCTCACTCAGGCAGGTAATAGATCTCACATGAAAAAGTAACAGATCATATATTGAGGCATGCAGAATGACGTTTCATCACAACAAAACGACAACTAGTAATTTATTGCATTCCTACAAATATGTCATGAAGAAATATTCAGTATTCAATTAAAATTAAGTCTGCTGGATTGCAACATTTAATTTATTTGCATACATTCTTTTCAGTTACTCAGCTTTTCACTTTGCAGTTAATATTGCACCTTAATAAAAAACTTATTTAATTCTTCAGAAGAAACTTGAAATTCAGCAGAAGTGAATGCTTCAAACACTTCAAAGGCTATTCAGACTCCTCAGTGCATTCAAGATTATTTGGAATTTCTTTTGACTTTAAAAATCGTCTCTGCAAAGAGAAGTGGTGGACAACATCATCTCTTGAGTTAACAGGACGGTTAAGCAGTTTAAGTGAATATGGATTAAAAATTGTGGCTAACTAAATACAAAATACAGGAATGTGAAATATATAGAGTAAATTTAGAATAGCTTACTGAATTTACCTAAACAGCATGGATGCTATCGAGTCCTTGAAGTGATGTAGACCATTTCCTCTTCACTCTCTCTGGTTATTCAAGCTAGTCTACAGGATGAGGTGGGACAAAGCCAAGTCTTCCCTAGCTTTTCTTTTGCTTCCTAGGGAAGATCCCCATCCTGTAGGCACAGACACAGAACTACATTAGATGTGGTTCCAGAAGATGCATTTGTAAGAGGTGAACAAAATCCAGGTTAGTAAGGCTGCTTTTTCTTCTGCAAGCTGAACAGCATCGCCATTAGGCATTATTCTACCTTAGTATTTTATGCACATTCTTAACAGTTGTGAGTATTCATCAAATTTACATGATCTTTTCTCAGCACTATCAAACTAATTGCCAACATCAAATGAAGCTTGCAAAAATACCATTTCTAGAATTCTACAAAAATAAAAATATTCCCGTATAAAATGGATTCCTAGTCAATCCTTCCCAGTTATGTTAAAATGAAAAATACTAGAAGAGGCGTATTTTACACAGAAGTAAATAATGCAGTGGAACAAAAGACGGTGTGCTGTATTGGTGAATGACATCGTGGAATCACATCCAGACATCTATAAAAATTTAGTCGAATTTGTGCATCTTCAGTATGAATTCATAATGCACAGTACAAATGTTGCTTTTGAGATGTCAGTACACTATGAACCAGATATTAAAAATATTGTGCATTCTGTGTTATAGTTCTATAATATAGAATGGTCTTAGTTATGTATTGCATATTATTTTTAAAGTGTATTTGAAGCATATCTTATAAAAGCTCCTTTGGAACCTCCAGCATGCACACTGTGAATATATGTTAAGAACGGAATGCATTTGCATATTATGAGTTCATAATACTGAAAGCGTGATCAAATCTTTGATAAGAAATTGTTTCTCTACTTACAAACAGAAATTATTTGCTCATGCTTCTCAGTCAGAGTTGTGCACAGTCATTTCTCACCCTGGACTTTACAACTCACAGACAAAAAAAATTCCAGTTTTCCAGTGATTCTTTGAACTATGGCTTTCTTAAAGTAAAATATTTCGTGATCTCTTTTTCCACTCTTTTTTTCCTATCTGCTAATTATAATCAAAATATATATTTTTTTAATTGCCTGAATACATGCTCTCAGTTTTTCATTTTGGCATCCTTGTAAGTGACTGCACTAAGTTCTTAGTATTAAACGTTTATTTGAGTATTAAGTATACATAACAGTTTTTCTGCTCTCCCAGTCAGGAGTCTGGATTGGACAAGGCTTTTTCTTCTACATTGCAAAATATGATGATTTTGAATCAACAGTTTGTTGTTTTTCTGCACAGATAAATGAACATCCTGGCAACCCATGCAAATAAAGATGGAAAAAAGCTCTCTTACTTGTCTAAGCCAGGGAAGTAAATAAAACAAACAAACAGGAATCTGAGGCAGAAGAATTATCTAAATGAAAGTACTACAAATCTTGGGATCTTGGGTCCAAGTCTACTGTAGTTCTGTGTCTGTGCCCACAGGATGGGGATTTTTCCCAGGAAGCAAAACAAGAGCTAGGGAAGACTTGGCTTTTCTCTACCTCATCCTGTAGACTTGTTGGAATAACCAGAAAGAGTAAAGAGAAAATTATGTACATCATTTCAAGGACTCTGTAGTGTCCATGGTGCATAGTGGCAACTAATAGTTTTTAAATATTTTCAGTTGTATTACTTTAATAAGTAGTACTGAGAATTATTTTATGGGTGTTATATTACTGCAGACATTAGGTCCAAAAAGTGTTCAAATAAGCACTTCGGCAATTAACAGCAAGTATAAACTGCAAACCAAGAATCAAATATTTACACTCTTGTAGATAAATATTATAACATCTCATCTAAAATAATAATAAAATTAGAAAACTCAGAATTAAAAAAGTCATGTGGCACTTTTGGATAATACTTGTGAAGGTATGGTCCTACCCACTGAATGATGGATGTCATTATACTACGTGTTACAATGTGTAATATCTGTTACATATCAGAGAGTGTATATGTATGTATGTACATAAAAATCAGTGGAATTTTAGTGATTTCCTTTAAAATAAATGGTTACATTTTAGTATAGTGAGGAAGGCTATTGCAGTGTACGAATTCCTTCATTTCTCTTTTCCTCTTTCTCTGGTTTATTTTAACCATTCTAAAGTATTAATGAAAATGCTATAAAAGTCATAATGTTAAGGTATAATTTTATTTAACATTGTTTTACATGTAAGAGCTATAAACAGACTGTAGTAAACTTATACAACCAGTTATCTTGAGGTCTGAGCTGTTTTTTTTTCTTTTATGACTGTAAATAAAAGATGGTTTGTACTCAGTTATTTTAGGTTTCTAACATGCTAGCTGTTCTGTCTCAGATCATTTCAAGATATAAATGCCAGCGGTTTGCAAATTACTGTAATCAACAAGAATAAAAAAAAAAAAGTTCTGTAGTTTTCCAAGGTGACTTTTATGTCTCTGCAATAAATTGTGTGTATTCTCATCCAATATGTTTTATTGTAATAAAAGTAAAGTTCTGGTAACCATCTTCTACAGCCAAGTAAAATTGAATCAACCTCAGCATGGTATCACTGCTGGTTTCACTGCAAGGTAGAATCACTGGCTTTCCAGTCCTGGAAATCTTTCCATTTCTCCAATTTTTGCCCAATTCTCTTTTAGTAAAATGGAAAAAAAAAAGATAACACATTTTTTAATTCAGTAGTAGTAGACCTATCCTGGACTTGATCCAACACTTTCCACAAACTAGTTTAAGTGTCACGCACCTGTTTCTAGGGTCAAAGATATACTTTTCATTTTACACCATAAATATAATTAAGAAGGAATATTTTTTTTGCACAAAGAATTGCCATTTTTTTCTCAGCTGTTTGTTAGTGGCAGCAGGGTCATGAGACTTCCAGCCCCCTCCATTTTCCATCACATCACCATCAGTCTGTTCTGGGGCTGTAAATAGGAGTGCTCCTCCTGCAGTGACCCTGCACACTCACTTCGAAACAATAAATGCTGCTGACTGGAATCATGTCCTGCCTCCTCATATTACCATTTGTGAATAGTTCTGAAGAAGAGTCATAGCTAATTTATAAAAGAGTTTTCAAAGCGTTCTCTCAAAACACTGTAGCATCACCAAGGTGTCATTTTCCTACAGAAAAAATTTACGTCTAAAAATTTCTGTAGTGAAGTACTCAAATCAATATGAACAGTCCTAGTTGTCAGAAGCTTGGAGTTCCAAAACAGTACTAGTTTAGAAATGTATGCATGATGGTCTTCATCCCGCAGCCCAGGTTTAGTCATTGACTAAAATGACTAAATCTATGCAGCAAAGAAAGTCTTTTCAACACAGGAGTGTGTCTTCTATTCAATAAGTGCCTCCTTATGCCTGACACAGTAATGGAATCAAATATACTGAGAAATAAAATATTAAAAACAACATGTTCTAAATTATTGCAAATCATACTGTAAAATCATGCATGAGAATTAGTACCCAAAAACTAACTCTTCAGAAGTGTCTAGGCTATTGGTCATCAAATTTTCTATTTATAGAATTGAAGCTAGACATACAAAAAGCACGAGAGTAAGGAGAAACACGTGTGTAATTTTTTCCTTTAAAATACAAAAAAAA
This sequence comes from Aquila spilogaster, assembly GCA_024606505.1. Taxonomy (NCBI): domain Eukaryota; kingdom Metazoa; phylum Chordata; class Aves; order Accipitriformes; family Accipitridae; genus Aquila; species Aquila spilogaster. The sequence goes on along the minus strand of JANHGO010003253.1, from coordinate 21,494 downwards.
AACCAACAATCCCTCTCACATAGCATCTACAGCTTCTTATATATTGTAACATTTCAAAATCTCCTATATAACATTCATTATGGAATGTGAAGTAGTGAATAATAGCAACCATCTCCTGTGACAAAGGAGACTTTTTAAAATAAAGCAGAACACATTTGATCTTGCCTGCTCAACATAAATGAGTGAACTTGAGAACAGCACCATGCCTCTCGCCTCTCTCTGATGCAAACAAAATGAGAATCTTGGTCCATGAATATAGCAATGTGCAAAATACTGTATTAACTTGCTCTGCCAAGAAATACACTGTTTAGTAAAATAAGGTGAATGTTTTAGAAATACACAATAGAATTCTGTTCATACGCATTAATGTTTGTGTAAGTATCTGTCTAGACACCCACTGTTCACTACACTCACATTGTATACGTGTAAAGGAAATGCCACAGTAGGCCATGAGATTATACATTTTTCCTCATTTGTGAAGGTGGATGCCTAGAACTCTTGAATGGAATAAGATATATTATAAAGTATTTAATCCTAATCAGTATTTATTAAAGGAGACAAAGTAACAGTAAGGCAAACCTACAGTACTTAAGAAAAAAGCAGAAGGCTGTATTTCTTATCTTGCAATAGTTAATGAAGTTCTATGATTTATTTTAACCCTGAAGTTGGTTTCAAAAAACCCTAATTATATTAATGTACTAAAAGAAATACAATTGTCACTTTGTTTCATTAAGCATGACAGGTGACAGTTCTGAAGATAAATGCTGAAACTTGTGAAAATTGCAAGTTCAGGTTGAAGTGACAATAATATGGGATGGAATTGGGCTGCTCACCACATTAATCAATACTACAATTTATTTTTTAATGTATGAAGAATATTTAGGCTCATTAATTTATGACTAGGTTCTTTTTACTTTACTCTTCCATTCAGTCTTCAGACTTTGATCTCCTCTTAAAACACTCCGGCTGTTTATAAATCTACAGTCAATCTCATGAAATACCACTGTTGGGAGAGAATCAGCTTTCTGCACGCCATGTGCAATTTGGCAAATTGGTAACATAACTCTATCAATTAAAGGAGATATGGCTCTATTAAGATCGGAAAAGTTGTAGAATCGTCACCTGTGCTATACGCTGGGGAAAACCAGAAAAGATTTTAAATTGTTCAGTTTATGATGTCTCACTTTTCTTCACAAAGCATAGGCTATGCCTCCAAGCATAGAGAAAACCACAGATTTTTATTTCCAGTTGCTAACGCATACAATACTGTATCGTCAGTACTATATTTAGATTATTACAGCCAGAGTTTGTGACTTGAGCAGGGACTGAGAGGATCCTATCATAATGTAACTTTGTTGCAACTTTATGACTCAAAACACAAACACTCAGGCACTGTGTTGCCTCATTCAGATGCGGTTTGCTTATCTTGTAGCTCATGGTAGTTCACATAGTTGAGTTTTAGTACTTAGGGATAGGCAAGCTGTTAAAAACTTTAGTTTCTAATACAGTTTACAAGCAGTGATCAGGTTTGGACACTAGAGTCTTATGGACAGCTATCAGCAAGAATGCTTACCGCACCTTGAACAAACATGTTTTTTGGCTATTTTCTTTAAATATGATTAAATAACATACATGCAGCAATTGATGCACAAATTTAAACTTCCAAAAAGGCCATAATGTATCCATTTAAGAAATCTCCTTCACAGTATTATAGCATTAATACATAAAGGATTTAGCTCTAATTTGGAATATAACACCTCTTTCAAGTAAAAATACTGTCAGTACTAAGTATCAGACAGTATTAAAAATTAGCCCTGTGAACAAGTCTAAAGTAGTGTTTGTTTGTTTGTTTGCTTTTACACACTTACAGATGAGAAATAATGTAAAAACTTTAATGCATGTAAATAAATATATGATATCTAATGTAAACAAGCATGAACCAGCTAGTAATCTTCTCTATTAATACCATGTATTTTTTGCTCTCTGCATATTTTGTGAGCTCTAAGTTAAGGACTTGCCACTTCTATTGTTCTTTACATCTCCTGTGCATCTGGCTCATTATTCTTGTGACCTACCAAAATTCATATATAAGTGGGTAGCATTTATTAAACTTATTAGTCCAGTTTGATTAAGAGACAGTGTTCATAGTGGAGGAGTATGTGAGGCAATTTATAGCTTTTGAGGGTGATTAAATGCTGAAGTGGAGTCGAGGCATTTGATAATCATAGGAGTTATTTATTGGTAGAATACTCCAGCTACACTTTTCCCCATCAGCCAGCAAGATAAGAACATTCAACAGACTGTATTAAAAACACAGATCTCTCTGGGTAAATGAAACTTTGAAATGCTGCGATGCAACTGCAGGTGAGAGCCAACTTGCGTCACATGAAGGGCAGGTATAGGTAAAGCACATCAAGAATTCAGCAGGAACACGATCATCTCCCTAAGAACAGGGCTAAAGGGAAATCATAGCACAAGGGAGTTACCTGTGTAGAAATTGAGGTCTGAGACTAAATTGAAAATACATGTGATTTGAGTCAAGATTTATGATTCATTTTCATATTGCTACTGTAAATGAGTAACAGTTATCATCTGCCAAACTGGCCTGTTAGCCCATGTTGGAAGCAGGGCCAAAGTGGCTGCAATTCTCCTCCTGGGAATGGGCCCATTTCATTTATACCTCCAAAAATAAAAATAAAGTGACGAATGACACTGTAGGAATACGCCACTATGGAATTAGGAGAAGTGAGGTTCTGCTGGAAAACCCTCATAAGAACTTGGAGAGGAAACTGATGTTGAGGGACTGGGGGAGTTTTAATTTTTTTTTTTTTTTGTCGGTTGATGCTATGAGTCACAAGTAAAAAACACCAATGCAGAGATCCTACTCCATATTTATTTAGACAGTGAATACCAAGAGACTCAAATCATTCACAGAACCCATGTGGTAGCCTGCTATCCTCAAAATAACCATGTTTGGTTATTTTTTTCTTTTTTTCTTTTTTTCTTTTTTTTTTTAAAGAAAGCATCACTGGTACTCCTGTGAAAAACAGGCAATGTCTTCTGCAGCTAAACAACTAAAACTAAGAATGTAAGACCGTAATCTGTTGGTACCAATCCGTACCAATCTCAGTATGATATACTTCTGCTCAGGATTCTCATTCGCCTTATTCTGAGCTAATATACATCAGTCTAAAGTGCCAAAAATTCAGCTCTCTTTTCATTTACTGGAAATGAAGGAAAAATTGGAAGGAAGACACTGAAGAGTCAGACAGACTGCTTTGGAGAAGGTCTCAAAGACAACTACATTGGAAGCAGGTGACATTGCTTCTAGTGACAATCTGTCACCTTCATAAACATTAATCAAAAAGAAACTGAAAATATTTTCTTATTGACCATTAGGTAGAAAAAGAAAATAAGATCTCATTTGTACCAGCAATTTTCTGCCTTCAGACTTCTTTATATCAACTAGCAATGATCTGTATGGGTAAAAGGAAGAAAAATCTAAATTGCTGAACATACCTAACAGATATTTGTTTCAACAGCATCCTAAGAAAAACTGAAGATGGACTACTACTAGAAAGTAAAAATTCATGAGTACTTCTGTTTACAGTTGTTAGATATCTTACTCTTCCTCCCTAAATAATTTCAGAAAGTAGGTAGGAAGTAGGCAGAGAAACAGTGTTGCAGGAGAGACCCTGCTTTTACTCTCCTTTACTCAGAGGTGCTCTGTAATGCTTTTGCAGTTAGAGGGCAGGAACAAGGAACTGCTGTGTTGGATCACTTCAGAGACCCTCCTAGAGCAGTCTGCTCTCCTAGAGAGCAGTCAACAGCAAGTATTCCAGGGAAACATACAAGAAGTTAGTAATAAAATGTGCACTAATTCCTTCACTGCTACGCACAATGAGATCTTACGCTAATCTGCAATGAGTTGTTCCTCCTTTACTTCAGATATCAGACTTTGTCCATTCAAGAGACTATCCCTATGCATAAGGCAGTTCATGCAATTCAAGCATTACGCTCTACTCTTTACAAAGAAATGTATAAAACCACACTTTAATGCTATGAGGAATTCTTCCCCCCCACCCAGAAATTGCTCAAGCCTCAGGGTGGATGCAGTCTCAGTGCCTCTAAATTCTGACTCCCAGCCATGTTTCCATAAATATACAGCTTATTCTGAATCTGGCTTTGTCTACTATTGTTTCATTTTTTTGTTGTTGTTGTTTTGTTGTTGTTGTTGTTGTTTTGTAATGCAGGAAACCTCAATTGTCTTCTAAAATCAGTCACAAACTTCCCTAGTTTTTCTTGTTGAAACAGTCTGCGCATGCCTTCTTTCTGTTGTCTATGAAGTAAAGATAGTAGGATTGACTTCCCAGGAAGGCTATAGTCTAGCTTCTCACCAACAAATTCCAAGCAGTAATTCTTCATTAAATATCTCCAGACCACTGTCTGGGAAATTAACAAATGTACCTGGCAGCCATCCTGTAGAGGATGTCAGGAGGCTCCATTAGGAGGCACCATTGCTGGATTTTTAGTTTTGTCTCTGACTCTGGTGCTCAATTTTGGCCTGTCTCACCAGCAGTATTATTGACAGAGATCACTTTACTCGCTTTTGCTTTCCTCAAAGAGTTAGAAAAGATGTGATGACAAAATAAGAGCTACCACTGCAACAGCAGGATAGTTATCTCAGAAAGCATTCCAGGGCACAGTTTCAGAACAATCCCACAACACTATTTAGAAGTTGACTGGCTTCTTGTTAAGGACATAACAAATCAGTTTGTTCATTCTTGGGATGATAATGCCGTTTCACTGAAGTACAACTGAGCACCTTTTACATTTTCAGTGCACAGCTGAAAAAAAAACATAACAATACCGTTGAGCCTTCTGAAATGAATACCTCTTGAAGCAATAAATACGTTAAAGGAAAAATGGTTTCTGGGCACCAAGGCTATGTGTTTAAGGATTTGAACTTTCTTAATACCTAAAACCTGGAAAAAAAGTCCAGAAAGGACACCCAATTAGAAAGATATTGACTCATCCTGACAAAGGGGAAGGGGGAGGGAGCAAGGGAGGAAGGAGGGAAGAGATCAAGGCTCCCAACAAAAGGCCTATTCATTTATAACAGCTTGGCTGTGGAGCCATTCCAGCACGCTTAAAAATACTTTATCCATTAGTTGAGAACTATTTTCTAAACGCTACCTTGCTGCCTGTGTCTGACCACAGCCAGGTCCCTTTTCACACTGAGGACAGCAAGGTTCACGTCGTCAAAAGCTGCTTGCTGCCTCTTCTGGACCTTGTACAGGAGAGATGCAATGTAAAGCAGAGGTGCCCTGTGTGAAACAAAGCCACCTGACCTCCAGCACGTACAGAGGGGAAGTACAATGCTGCTCAGTTCCTCCCAGGCTATTTTAAGAAAAGAGGACAAACGAATGCAACATTTAACTAGAGTTAGCTTTGCATGGAAAAAAAAAAAACAGGAAGATCATTTTAGGTTAATTAAGTTATTAAGAATAGAGTCATTTAATGCCTTGGTATACAAGCTCAACAGCAATACTTTACAATTTCAGATAAGGCTGCTTTATGTTAAGCTCTGGTCATACACCTGAATAAAATCATCGAACATAGAGCACCAGTATTCTTATTGATAGTAGCCAGCAGATGAACATTTTTATTACAAATGCTATACATTTTTTTTAACAGCAGATTGTTTAAATCAAATGCTTCTCTCCTGTGAACACTTCCTTCCCATTTATAAAGTGCCATAGCTGGAACTATTAATATTTTATGCTAGAGATTGTGGATACAACTTCATATAAAAGCATTTCTTTATCTGAAATGTGTCTGTTGCTATAAAGTTGGCATTTCTACCTTCTCCCAGTATTTGTTGCATATGGTTTCAGAGTTTAGTTTGAGGAAAATGAATGTCTGTTTTAATGTGTGTTTATTTCTCTTGACACATACATAGCATCCTTATGTTAGTTTGCACTGAGACTCTGGAGAAGATGCTGGGAGAATATCATGTGGTTGATCTTCTCATCAAAGTATCAGCTTTTCCTAAATGTGTCTGTCAGTCAGCTACAGCAAAAAGTACTCTAAATTACAATATATGCCAGTTCACCTTTGTAACCTTTTCTCATGTGGATATTCTTAATAATATCAGCCCCTTGTGAACGCAAAAAGGCTACATCTGTATCTACAGCATCTGTTTAAAGTAAAAATTCAATGAACAAATGCTTAAGTTCTTAAAACAAAGTATTCAATAATTTATATTTGGGCTTTAGAGTTTACATCTAGTGAAACAAGGTTTGCAAGAATTCCTTGTTTGCATTCCTGAGTTTAATTATTTTCAAGCTAGGATGGGGAAGCAGTGAATAGAGTGGGCATTGTAAATAAATATTCATATGCGTCCAGTTGCACGGAAGCATGTTTTTATTGTACAGAATTCAGTGAGTGCAGAAGAGCTGCCTTTTTAGTTTCCTGAGACACGATAGCTATTAACCTAGGTTTGCAGGTACCTTGAAATATTTATGAATAATACAATACAGATTTGAAAATATGATCTCCTTTTATGAATCCCGGCACATTGTAAGCCAGCTCTGAGGAAGAGCAAAGAAAACCGGCAGGGCAAGATCAAGCATTTGTTTACATCTCACTTCCAATAAAATATAATTATACTTTGGCTGACCTTTAAGTAGATGTAACAATTAAGTAATGAAGTAAAACAAGCCAAAACGAGGAAGGGAGGCCACTGGTCACCCAGTCCAGAATACACTAGAAACAAACTCCAGTTGCAGTTTTATCTTGAGAAATCCTAAGTTTTGCATACAATGTTGGATTTGTAAATGTTTCTAATTCAATAGGGAAACATATCCAGATGTTAATAGCTCATTTCATTTTCTAGGCTACATCAAAGAGCAAGATGACCGCAATGCAATACCAGGAATGAAAAGAATTCCTGAATTCTGACCCTAGTTGCAGCCTGACTTCAGAAGCCTTCCTGTCACTGCGTGCCTTCTGCATTCTCACAAGCTGGGTGTTGTCTTTTTTATTCTTGTTATTTATTTAAGGGCAATTCATATGCCATATGAAGTATGACATGCACTGGGAAACAGAGCTCAGTGCTGGAAGTGCAAAGAGCAATTATGGTGCTGTTAAAGCACTGTCTAACCCTTAAATGAGGTGTGGGAGGGGGTGGATCCTGGCTCCATCCCTTCCAGTCACTCAGGTGCATTGCATGCACCTGAGCACCCCTGGGTTGGCCCTGCCTTCCCACTGGGTGCTCAATCACTGATTCAATCTGTGACTTACCATTTCCACTACAACCTGATTCTAATTAGTGAATTCTAATTAGTAGGGCTAGTCCAATTCTTAAAACAACAAAAAAAAAGACTTAGAAATGTCCTGCCTCCTCAAACCTGAACAGTCTTCAGCAATAGCTTAGCATAAGAAAAGCTAATTATTAATAGCAAAATAATAGTTTTATGTCACTCAAAAACAAAATGTTGTTACTATTTGTGGTAATAGTGGCTGCACCTCATACTCCATCAGTATTATAAAAATTGAAGTATATTTTCATATCTTAATAACTTAAATAAACTAGTCTGCAAAGAAAAGTACACCCAATACTATATGAAGCATAATCAAATACTTATTTCTTTTTAAAGAGATATGGCATAGAGAATGTCATATCATTTAATTACATATAAGAATGTTTGCTTAATATAAGCAAATATAAGCAGAGAATACATCATCTCTGTACCAGGTAAGATGAAGTTCGAACTAGCTTGTTATCCTGTCTTTGACATCAGCCAGCGAGCAGATACCTATGCAATAATAATTTTATTTCTCAAGTCTACTCTTCTAGGCCGTAGATACTTGCAATTCAGAACTAACTGGACAATTCTTGCTATTCAGCATCATTTTTGAGTAGTTTGTGGATTTTTCTTCCAATTCTTTTTTAAGCTTGTGTCAACTTTGTGTAACCTAATTGCACAAAGAGTTATTTATTTTTAGTTTTGAACTTGCTATATATTAACTTTATCTGAGAGCCAGTTGTTTGGTGCTGTCAGCCCATTTAAATCCTCCATAATCTTGATAATTTCATAAACATTCCTCTTCCCTTGTCTTTTTTTTCTAGCCTTACGATTCTTAAGTTATTTAATTAAGCATTGTACTGAAACTGTTTCATACCTTTGGTTATCCTTGTGAGCTTCTCAGTATCATTTTAACTTGAAGAAAGAGTGAGAGGAAAGTGGGCCAGAAATATTTACAGTGTTCAAGATGTGAGCACACTGAAATTACAGAGAGGTATAATTATATTTTCCATTTTGAGCTGACATTTTAATAGAACTGTTTCTCTACAGTTATCTACTATTTATAATTTGAAGATCTCATTCCTGGTTGACAGGCTGCATCTGTTAAGCTAGGACTTATATGTAATTAAAGTTGAGATTATTTGTCCCCATATTTATTTACATTTTATTTATTTTGCTTTTTATTACCAGATATTATGTTCTGCAGTTCTTCTCAGTTGGTCCTCATCTCTCTTGTCCTGAATGACTTTATAATACCAGAAAACTTTGTTGTCTTATTCTTCATACACCCTTCCTTCTCATTTTTGACAGTGTTGAGGAGCATAGGTTTAGCACACTTTTGTAGATCTCTGCAAGTTGCTTCTCTCAATTGAGAAAATTGACTATGTGAACTTACATTTTTTCTCTGTGTTCATCCATTCAAAACTTTGTTTCTCAATCAATGGCAGCATAGTCTGTCTTACAGATCTTTGTTAAGGAACATTGTAAAAAGCCTTTTGGGACTGCAAGAAGACTGGGAGCTGGATTTCTCTTCTCTAAAGGATTGCTGGCTCTTCATTCATTCTTGATTTTTTATGTGTGATTTCTTTTTTTTTACGTTTGCTAATTCTGTTTTTCTATTCTGTTTATATTTGCCATGTTCATGCCAGAACAAGTAGGTCCCTTGATTGTCCTTGATTTTTTTATTTTTTTTTAAATCAGCATCACATATTTGCCTTCCAGTTCTGAGGTTGCAGAGCAGTTTAAGCAAAAGATTACATGCTATAGTAGATTGTCTGGCTTTCCCATACCTAAATTACTGTAAAGTTATTGATTTCATAAATTATATCCATATCCTTTATATCAATATCAACCTTTTAGTCTTGATCTTTCTCCCATGAGTTATGTTGTTGAAACAGATCTCAGAGTCCCTTGAGAAAGGAACCTAAGTTTCATCACATTAAATACATAAAAATGCCTGTGGTTTCACCTACAGCTTCATCTTCCCTATATCCTTTTGGCATATCGGAATATCTAATATCTCTACAATCTCTCATTTCCTTCTTACAAACTTCTTGTTTTTCATTTATTTTGGGAAAAAAAGAAAGGAACGTTTCTTATCCATGCCTTTTGGATTTTTTTTCTCAATTCCTATCATCCCTTTTGGCTCTCCTTGTCAGTTTTTTCTTTAAGTTTCTTCATTCTGATGTAGTTCCCTTTTACAAAATTAATGGGATTTCTGGCTTTGTTTCTCTGGCAATTATTCTGCAATTAAATACATTATGACCATGCAAAGCTTCCTGTATGGATTGCAAACCAAGATAAAAAAATTAAAACCTACTATAGCTCTAATTTTGATAAATTTTACATTAACACCATTTATTTTAATGTCAGGGAAGTTAAATGAACTCTTGATGTCCCAAGAAAAGGGTATAGTACAAAATATAATGATAACATCTTGGAATTAAACTATTTTCTTGATTTTCCTAAAGCTAGGGAATTGCAGTAGCCAAAAACCATCATGGCTCAGTGCAGCTTTGACATCAACTGCAGCCTCCACAGATAGATAATGTCCCATGCATGTTGCTGAGCTGAAGACCAGCATCAGCACTAGTTGCAGCCCTCAGGCCCAGACGGAAGACTTGATTGCTCCCATAGCAAGCACTGAGATATTGCCTCACATGGCAACATGTTCGCTTCTTGCCCAGAGCTTCCTTTCTTCTTTAAACCTTCCTCTGATGCGCATTGTCTTGTTCCAGCATATTCCCCCAGTGAGGTCATTGTGGTGGTGAAGAGCTGTGACAGACAAAGCCCTTGTATAGGGCTGCTTGCTGAGGTGACTGCTCATACATGGTCCAGAAGGGATGGTTATTGAAAAGTGAAACACAGAAGCACGTTAGGGCACAACAATTTTACTGAGCCTTCCATAAGCCCCTGATGCCAGCCAACCTGTAGATCAGATGTCAAGAGGGTCCTCGAGCCCTTCAACCCAGAACACTGTGCACATGGCCTCTGAGCCTCACAGATGTAGCAGTAGACTACCAGGAATAAATATATATTTATTAAACCAAATACAAGAGGAAGCAATAAATAGAAAGATAACATTGGAATAAATCTGGCAAAAAATGGCATTGAAGCAGACAGAGATGGCAACTGATTTTTATACAGATTGGTTAAAGAAAAGTGAGGGATACTGCAGTATGCAGTAGCAGCTAATACAGTGATACATTTTATTTGTTTAATGGAAGCAGAGTTTGAGCACAGAAGTTTGGATAATGTGATGGCTTTTAATACTCAGCACTAAGTCACTCCTATTTAGGAGAGCTGCCAAAGAGCAGTCCAGAATTTAGTCAGTCATATGTAGACTGTGTTTAACATTTGGCTTAGAATTTGGAGGATCCTAGCCAGACCTGCAACAGCAAGCTCTCAGTGGCTTGTCATTGTGGCTATTACCTGCAGCATTTGTAGTCTCAATCAGCTGTTAATGCTTCTCTTGTAAGATTATAAAATAATTGCAAATGGTTCAGATTAGGAGGTGTGAATGTCACTTAAAGCTCATTTCTATTTCATATGCTTTCCAGCATTCTCTGTAGGCAGCAGATGAGGGTCTGCAGAAAAATGGGAGCAGAGAAACAAACAATAATAACAAGCACTAATCAGAGTGTAATAGTCTTTTGAGTCGCACTTATGTTAAAAGGTAATCACTGATATTCACACAGCACTGAATAAGTAGCATTTCATATAGACTTCATAGTTCCAAAAAGAAAATAAAGCTTTTGATTTCCTAGAAGACATCAGCAACACAATATGACAAAAAATAGTTCTGAAGTTTCAGTACTGGCTTTCAGTAGTTCTGCATTTTCTCAGCTATAACATAAGATCCTGTACGAGTGTGTAAAGTACATTTTGTACCAGTTCTATTTTAGTACTGTGGTTGAACACAATTCTTCAGTTGCAATACTGCAGCAGATGGGTATCTGCTAAGTCAGCAGTACTGAGACTTGAGTGTGTCTGCACATAGGTGAAATCGATCACATAGGCAACCAGGTAACTTAGATGGTGGAAACTCCTATTAAAAAGACTAGAAGCACCAACCTGATTTGATGGCAGAGGAGACAACCGTTTCATCATAAGAAATCTTGAGAGACAACACCAACACGAACAGTTGCTATCCCTACCTTCCCTGCTGCAGTGGTAGTGGGGACATGCAGTGCTTGTTCCACATAGGGGTGTTGCCACTGCCGTGACCATCATATGTGAGCCTGTGATCTGAGAGAGCTTTCAAAATGGAGATGCAGTTGGAGACTTTGGCCTGTAGATCTAAACTCCAGTTCTTCTAAATCTCATCTGTTGTGTTTTTAAAATACAGTAGTAATATCGTCTTCACCAGTGTGTGCAAACATTCATTTCCAGCATTCATGAAGTACTTTGCGATCCTTGAAGAAAGGATGTTGTTGAATAAGAGGTTTCTTTTTTAATTTCTATATCAAATACAGAAAAAAGATTATATTCTTCTGAGTACTGTTAAGATTTCCTCAAAATTTTGAGATGTCTAAATAAGACATGAATAGCATAAACCTCAAGACTAGTTCCAAATATAAACTGCAGTTTTCACAATACAGCTAAAATAGAAAGCAAATAAGGTTTCAAATCCCTACTCTATTTTATGCATTTTTTTATATATATACACTGAAACAATATATATATGTTACATGTATGTAGGAATAATGCATACTTCCAAGAAACCTGAAAGCTTTGTATCAGCTTGTGAAGCAAATCATATCTGCAATATGACACCAAATACCTGTATTTCTCACAGATTTATCTCTTTATTTGCTTAAAAAACAAAATATATCCAGAGTTTAAAGTACAGCAATTATGAGTGCCTGGAAGAAAAAAATATCTAGTAAATTATTTATCATATTACATCACGCAATCTTTGCGTTCATAAATACAGTAATCGTGAAATGTGGACATTAAAATCAACAATATAGTAATGTGAAAAAGCAGAATAGTAGTTTTTTCATTATAATAACCTTAGTGATATGAGTTTCTTTATATACACAAATATGATCTTTAAAATGGCCTCTATCAGCTTAAAAAATGGACAATATCATGAAACTTGTTAAAGCCAAGGTGAACTGTGGCACCACATCCAAATGCAGAAAAAGACAATCACATTTTTCGACATTTCTATAGCTGATGGCATTGAAATGTCAGCAAAGCTCAAAGCAAAAGTACACAATAAATTTGATATTACACCACATGTTTGATTAAGCCCAAGGGTGAAATTGTAACCTGCAATTTTATTCTGAGTCAGTAGATTTCTGACACATTCTGATTTTTAACAATGGGAAACTCAGTGTTAAGGCTTCACGAAATTCAGTAGGACTGTCATTGTTTTACTCACTCTTCTGGAAATCGGTCTTTACAAGCCCAGTGGACACAAATACAGTTTAAAATGTTATTATTGTAAGATCTGTTCCCAAGGAATGGTTCAAATAACACGGACTATTTGACTATACTCAAAACACAGACTATTAATGAATTGCAGAAGTGCAATGAAACACTGCGATTTTCATCAGAAAGGAGCGTTGCTATTTTCTACTTCCATTTTTCAGTACATTAGAATTAGTTGTAGATGCTTAGTTGAAGTTGTTTGGGTTTAAAATGCAATAGCCTCATCTATAAAAATTTCCAGGAATTTCTGACCATTTTTACTTATTTTTAAAAATGCATTTGTGCTCATTTTAAAGCTGAGGATAATTTTAATGATAGCTAGAAGAAAAACAACTCCGCCTCACAATGAAGACACGGAGAAACAGTACCATTTATTGTGACAGATATCAGAGAAGAAACACTTGACTACAGATGAAAGAAATACAAATGGTGAAATCCACTCTGGTTTGTGACCATGGAGTATGGTAATTAACTGACATGTACTGAAACACTTTTTAAGAAATAGCCTATTCAAAAGTCAGGCATTGTTTTTGTTGTTTCTAATTTTTATCACACTGCGGGATCACTCAGAAGTGATGCTGTCAAAGCGGCAGTCAAGGACTGAAGTAATTGGAACTGCTGGGTGAAAAGACAAGCTCCGTACAGGAATTTCCTGCCACTCCAGTGACTGTGACAGAAAAGCTCTGAAAATGCCAATAGAGATTTAGAATGATGAAGAGCTGCTACAGTTACTGAGAAATCTTGGAAGTTTGATTTTGTTTTATTTGTTGAAATCTTACCAAAGAAGGCTTGAAGCCTGAGACTTGTAAAGAGTGACTCCAGAATGACCTCTGACAGTTGGGGTTGCTGTGGATGTTATGCTTCTACTTATCTGTGAATATTGTTAGCTCCTTTGTTTCATTTCTGGAAACGAAAGCATAACATTTTTCCCACTGTTTGTCATTATTTATAAACTATGAGGTTAATTCCTTTATTCTGAGACCTTCTAATTTTCCTGATATTGTTGGGGCTATCTTTTATACCATTCTTGATTATTATCCCTGTATTCCATCCTCCATCCTTCATTTATAAACAAGGCTATGTCTATGTAAAGAACTTCAAATTAAACTGTTGCAATGTTGAACTTAATTACCCTGTTTCTCAGTGGAATCTGGAACTTTGTGATAGGCACACAGTCTCCTGCTACCTTGAAACCGCCAAATAAATAGGCTTGTGAGACCCACAGAACAAGAGAAATGGCACAAAATAAAAAGTGTCAATAAGAACATCTATCAGCATTCCCAGGTAGATTACCATCCATCTCCAGCAGGACACTGATGATACTTTCCCTGTTTAAATTCTCAGATGCTGGGTGATTATCTGTGAACCTTCTGATTCTAAAGGTTTTACGGAGGGTATGGGAAATCTGAAGTTGTCTACGTGATTAGATGTAAGAGGTAGAAAGATGAATTTGTACATTCTTCAAGTATTTAATTGTTGGCTTGTTGATACCACCAGAATTGTAGTTGTGACCTACAGGATGGTGTGTCAAGTCCTTCATAGGTAACCCCTTGGACACCCACAGCAATACAGCAATGTCAATGTCTTTGAAGACCTAAATTCTGACCTGAAAACATCAGGTGCCTGCAAGTTATTTGAAGTGAATGGGCCTTCGCATATTTTCATGTAAGTGGATCTAAATGCAGTAATAGATCTTAATGATTTATCTGAAGAGCATCTTCTGGAAGGATTAAAACTTAGACTGGTGAAAAATCCATTGGTTTTGAAAGAGTGTTAGCTAGGCATTCTTAGATATAAAACCAATACCCAGACTAAATGCTAAAACATTTTTATTTTGTATATAATTTTTCAAGATAGCTACAAAACATTGCACGAAGCAGACAAAATGAAAGCAATAATCTTCAAAGCCTAATACCACATCCTTTTCCTCCCTGGCAGGAGTACAAAAATGCAAGCTAAAGGAAGATAACTTCTTGCTGAATGAAACAGCTTTCACAGAGACTGGATCTAAACTGCTTTCCTCCTTTCTGCATAAGTCTCTTTAAAAAACAGGAATAAACTAATCTGAGGGAAATGGGCGGGGGAAGGACTCCAGCGAACCTAATATATAAAGAAATACTTTACATGGAAAATGTATACTTATTATTACATCTGAATGCAAAGTTTTTTTCATAACTGCTTTCTAAGAATTACTGTAGTGGAATTCTCCCAAATGGACAGTTCACTTCAAAGTTGTAAATGCAATTATATACAACTGATAAAGTTAATTGCCTAATACGTAATGGCTCTCACTTTGTCTTAACTGTAAAATACAGAACTCCACAAAAATATACACTTTTCACAAAGCAGTAGCAAAATGAATTTACAGATCCCTAAAATATTTTTCTTCTCCTTTCTCTTATTTCTTTTGTGCTATTCACAAAACATTTTTTCCTACACTGTTTCTCTTTTCTAGTCCTACTTCTAAGTATTATACCATATTCCCATTACCGTATAACAAGTAAGTTATAGTAAGTCTCACAAATTATTTACCTAAAAAGAAAAAATGGTTACAGAAATCCATGCAATCTACACTTGCTACCACCTATTGCGTCCCTTGTACCACCACACCTAAAGAAAAAGAAACAAAAAATATTAATTAAAAAATGTTCCTTCCTAAATTCAGGGTGCAGTAGATATTGAGAAGACGTGAATTCTAGAGTCAGTGTACGATTAGCTCCAGGATCTTTTCACTATGGCAGTGCACAGCTACTTATCAAAACCAAATAAACAGCTGAGGATGGAATACATCTAATACCAGTCTGATTACACACTTCAAGCTAATAGACAGGACCTGGGAATAATCTCCCAATGTTACTATTGCTTTCTTTGAGACCAGTGTCATCATTCTCACCAATGTTCCCCAAATGACTCTGTTTTATCCTGAGTTTTTTCTCCTGAAGCCACATGGAGTGATCCCTTTCTAATCTTGCATGGGTTACTGATAACGTAGAAGTCTCACTTTGAGATAGTTGGATATTTTCATGTAGTTTTTATTTGTGGGCATATTGTAAACTGTCCTTTTGTCTTTGACCAGTCTGACGGATTATCAAGAAACAAATAATGCCATGATCAGTATAGACTTTCTACTTCTGGCCTGATGAGGCTGCTTTTTGGAGAGAGACATGAGACATCCTAGTACTCTTAATAAGGTAAATCCTCTTTGACCAGTGGAATAACAATAGGCAGTTTTCTATTGCATTCATATAATGTAGGTTATTAAAAATGCTCTAAGGCATGCAAGTCCCATGAGAAATGCCAATTTAAGGGAATATCCTTTATTTTATGCCTATTTAAGATATGTTCAAGAACATTAAAGTTGAATAGCCAGTGTCTCAGAGAGGATTCACATATTAAGGTATACCAATTGAAAGATTATTTACCCAAACTTCATATATATTTCTATGTCCTTGGCCACTTGAACATGCATTGTTTTTCACTTCTCAGAACATCACCTGGACTATGTGGAGCCTTTAGACCATCAACGAAAAAAGCACTTGCCAGCTACAAGGCAAGCTATGGAATGAGAGTGCTGGTCAATTCTGATCCATCTTCCTGAACAGGTTGACCTACTCTCTACACTCTCTACAGTTTTTGTTAGATAATAAAGCTGACCACATAGATTTGTCACATTCATTCTGAAATGCAGTACACATTTACGTCTTGGCTCTTCCATACTAGAAATCAGTATTTTACTCTTTCTGCTAGATCCCACTTAGATTGCATCTAGAGATTTATGCAGTTTTATCATAGCAAGAAGTTTAATTCATTCACAACTCCGATTTTATGTGGAGCACAATCATATGTAACAAGGCTGTCATTGGTGTGATTTGCATATGAAATCTATCTCTTCAATTCAGATGCTCAGATGTATGCACTCCTACTATTTCTCATCCTCTTTGACCATAAGAGCTTTGGACCACCCAAAAATCTTATCCTAATTTTAAAAGAAAGCTGGAGCTTTAGATGTCCTTTCATTTCTCTAAATAATTTTCTTTGCTTTTCATATCTTCCCCAGGGAAGAGGAAATTCAAATCCAGGTAATACCTTCCTTTGTGAATTAGTATGTACAGAGGGACAACAATTTCAGCTGAGAATGCACATGCACTTTCCAAACAGAAGTAATGAAATAATTTCATTAGATTTTATCTGAATCATCCTTGTTCTGAGAATAGACTCAAAGCCAAAAGGGGAATCTTTAGAGAGACACAGCTGTCATTAATTTGGTGATTTTAATTATTGTGTGTCATCAAGTATCATTATCACTTAATAGGTTGATGCTGAGGTCCCATAATCAGACATCTCAGATCCACAACAAGGCAGTGACCATAGCTACACTTATGTCATTTCTGAAAGCAGGCAGCTCTACCAGATGCCATAGATCTTTACGTGGCTGTATAGATCACACAGCTGGAAACTGAGAAAAGCTTTTAAAATATCCTACTGTACATTTTCTCCAGATAAAAGGGAAATGAAATATTCATACAATATAAGGCTTCCTAGGCTGGAAATAGGGTTTCTCTTGCCAAAGGAAGCAAGCACCTTCTATAGAGTATTTTGCTTGCCAGAAATATGGAATAAGCATTACCTGACTTCTTAAATTCACCCTTTTATTTGATTTCTTACCAGACTGAAGTGAAATGTGAACTGTAGCTTTAAGGCCTCTCCCAGACTTAATAAGGTCCAGGTGTACTTGAAGCAGTTAATTGCTTCTGAAGGGAGCTAAGAGAATATTGTTCCAAGAGCCTGTTATTTCTGAAAAGACACTAAGTTCAGGGTTTGCTGCCTCAGTGAGTTCCTATGGTGAAAGTTATTCATGTGCAGGAACTATCAGGCTTGAAAGAAAGAGCTTTTATGGAGAACCTCTTTGTGGAAGGATGAATGCACTGAAGATTCTCTGCAGAAGGCTATTTGAATTACATGCATCTTAAACAGTAGATGTTGAACTAAACCCCTCTGAATTTTATGGAAATGGTCCCAATGTGCAAAACTGGGCTCGTGATCCAGGTTTCTTCCTAATAGAGGGGGCTAAATTCTGCTCTCAGTTAAGGCTCCTCTCCAATTCCATTAACAATAATCTCTAGATGTCTCTTTTGAGAACTGAACTGAAATCTCTTGGGGTAACTAACTTTCTTTTGAGAAGAATCAAACCTTCTTCAACAGTAATTCTTCACTTCTATCATGTTTTGACAGAATTTCTATTTTTCCAACACATTTTTTTTGCAATAAAAATGCATTATTATTGTTTATGGTAAAGAATAATAACAAAATATACACAAAGGAAAAATCTTCAAGATCAATTCCTTCTATGCTATGCTACACATTACCACATCCTGAAGACCCAAAACATATTACAGCCAGTAGATATCTACTTAATTATGCTCCTGCCTTTTTATGTGTCTGTCCCACTAGAAGTGTTTGTGCATGTTTATGTCTGGGGAGGAAAGGTTAACATAAAGCAATAACCATGGCAAGTGCTTCTGTCCAGGGACATAAATTTTAATTAAATCACATTGAATTTTAAAAAATACGTATCACATTGGTTTGTAAGAAGAGCTATCTTGTGACTGAGATGCTATGCTACAATTTCTAAGGTGCAAGCTAAGTTCTTTCATTTTCCATTGTGACTAAGGATAAGTCATCCAGTTTTTCAGTCTAATCTTGCTCTTGGAAGAAATGTATATATTGGAACTAAAATTTTCCAAAAAATTCAGTCTGCATGGGAAATTTCAGAACAGATGTTTCAGGCTTGGACAAATTACAAGCAAAGAAAGTAGGCTCTTACTTTGGGAAGCATGAAGCATGATTTATTTTTCTGCACTTGATTCCTTACTCATAATTTCAAGATCCCTAACACTTTCAGAAGACATGGAAGTGTCATCTTCAAATCTAGCGTAACTCAAGTACTATATTTGTGTCATTTTCTTCCTACCTAAAATTTTTGAAGACCTTTTGTGACCTTTTTCACCTTGAGATGAAAAATTTCATTGAGACAGTATCTCCATATCTAGCTGAGCTTCAACTCATTTTCTTCACACTTCTTGTCATGCTAAACTTAAGCATTTCTGTCCTAATAATATAGCTGTGTTTCTGGGTTATTATATATACGGCCCTTCTACACCTTTCCTTTCCACAACTTTCAACACTACTTGAATTTCCATCAAGTCAGAAATCTGTTCATAATTCCAGGAACATATACACAATCTCTTGTTTTTTCTGGCACTCTTTCTTGGGGTTATTCATTGTTTGCAGGTGATTGGTGGCTGAGACATTATTTCTAAATCCAGCCTACTCTTGAGTATGATTAGAGTGTCATTAAATATTTTTTAATGTACATAAACCGCTGGCTATAAAACCAAACCATCTGGCATTTCTATGTGCTGGTGGTTGGTAATAGAGTAAAAGAACACATTCAACCCATTTTGTTCTTAGCACAAAAGTAATAATCCAAAAGAAACCCAGAATTTGTTTGCCAGAGAAGGAGCATTTTAATGCTGCTGAATATTATTTTTAAATCATTATTATTATGCCATCTAAATATAGCTTCATCTTGGAAGGCCTCAGTGTCAAGATTTCAGACTCTGTAGTATCACAGGTTTAGTAAGGCACAAACTACTCCAGTGATATTACAGTTAAGAATCTGGAAAACTGAATTTCCAGTAAATTCCTAAAAAGTTTCATTCTTTGGTTATTTAGTTTTACAGTTAGTAATGTGTGAATATGTTCAAGATGTAGGCACAGTGTATTGGAAAGGAGTGTGTGAATTGGGGAGTACACACTGGGACATCACAGCAAAGCAGACATGCTATTGTAAGTGTCCTACCTAAGAGCACTAAATGTGGAGTGAGAGCCTAAAATCACCTTACTCCTCTACCCTTGATAAATTCGATTTAAATGTAGTATCTTGGGGGCCTCAGCTACCTTAGACGCCACTTTCTTTTTTGTTATTTTGATCTTAACAAGAAAATTATTTCGGAGCTTCCTCCAAAATAGTTTTAAAGAAGTCAGTTAATAACTGATACTGTACAAGAAAAGGAAAAGGGAAAAAGGAGAAGGAGAAAAAATACACACAAAAAAAGTCCTCGCAGTTCTTTATGGTATCACACAGAGCCATTTCACATGACAATTTGCTTTCTTCAGATCTTAAATAAAAATCTGGTCCTCCTATGTTTCCTGTAAACTCATCTGTTTGGACTATTTCAGACCAAGGCAGCATGCCAGTTTGAAGAACTAAAGAACTTCTTTGGAAAACACAAAGTACCAGATCCCTTCTTCACATGAAAAACCCTTTGAATGTACAATTGCCGTTTTTGGCATTGCATCTCAAAGACAGATAAGTTCCTCACCAATAAGTGGTTTTCAAATTGTTTAAGGTTGCATAACTCCAAACGTTAAATTCTACCCAAAACCGAATAGGAACCAGAAAACATTTTATCTCTTGCTTTACCTCACAACTTGATTTAAACTGCACTCCGTGCAGAGACTCTGCAATGCTCCAAAGCTGAGTCGATGAAAGTATGGATTTCAGTAATGTCTGAAACAAAACAAGACACGTTGCCATTTCAGGAACTCAACAACATGGACAACCATCCTGGCACTTTTAATTTAATTGACAAGTATTGCGCCCTTTCTAGAGTCCTAATAGCCTCACATTATGACAGTAGGTTGAAGTCTTAGGATGCGACAGCTCTGTCCTCGTCATAGGATTTCTTAGTATCTCTAAAATTATGCCATCTCAAATTAGTCATGAAGCCATGAATGTGCCACCCAGGAGAATTTTTTTTTAGATAGTCGTCTTGTTTTAGTAAGATATTTTAAGCCCTCCAGCAAATTATTCAAAATCTCATTGCCTTTCCATTCTGCCTAGGCTGTATTTAAATGCAAGCAACTGAACTGAGGCAAAACGGTGTGCCCAGTGGAGTCAGGCTATGACTTCTTGCAACAGCACTGACCAGACATGTTACAGGAATTTTACAATATAATGTTTGAAAAGCACGTTACTGTTCAACCTGCTCTGTCAATGCTTGAGTCCCGCTGAACAGTGTCTGCTCCGATCACAAATCTTTTTTCTACATTTCCTGTATTGGTGAACAGCAAGAAAATGAACACTGTCTGTGATGCTAATGCTATTGCACACATAATAGACAGCTTGTTTGCTAAGTTGGATGGCATAACAGCCTTTGCACGGTGTGTGAGGCAGGCTCAGAAAGTCATTTACAGTGGTGAAATTTGTGATGTTCTCACTTCCCTCCATGAAAGAGGCTAATAATACTTTGGGATTACCTATGGGTTAAGAGGGCTAAGCATGGAAATCTAGCCTCAAACAAGACAACAGTATTTTGGGGTGAGGTAGTTCAAAGACAAATTTCTTAGCATTGGTTCAGTGTCATTCTGCTCTCCTTCCATTCCAGGGCACACATCGTAGAAATAAGGACTATATGCATGAAAATACATATAAATTAAGAAGTTATGCTTCCAAACAAATAACATAAACCTATTTTCCTCAAAAGAAATCATATACTAAAATACAACGCAGAAAGGCTGATTCAGTGCTAGTATTTTTACCATTTTATTGACATAGAAGGTACACTGAAAATAAACACTTTCTGGTTCCAAATTTGGCTGTTGACCAGTTTACAGGTCTGACTACTAACTGTCTATTCTAATACCAGTTCTGTAGTTATCCAATTAGGTAGAGCTGGGAAA
>JANHGO010003252.1:0-27652 GCA_024606505.1 Aquila spilogaster | reverse complement strand
GAAAGGAAAGGAAAGGAAAGGAAAGGAAAGGAAAGGAAAGGAAAGGAAAGGAAAGGAAAGGAAAGGAAAGGAAAGGACTCCTGAGTAATTTATTCTGTCTATCATCTCATAACGTCCTTCATAAACACATGCCAATTCCCCAGTTCCCATAGGAGCAGATATACAGTAAATGGGATTTAGGAGAAAATGGAAGAAAAACAGGATGCAAGAAATAAGATTTTCCATAAAATTTGCACCTGTTACTACTTCCAGGGGACAGAACTAATCTTGAAGTGTCTCCAAGTTTCTGGAATTATTTGGTTCATTTTTTATTTAATAGATCATTTTGTGAATTGTCACATTTATTTAGTCACCCAGGGGACAATTAAAACTATGTTCAATAAAATGAAATGCTAGGTCATGGGGCTAATAAACGCAACAGTGACAAAACCTACTTGCTGATGACTCATGACATACCATGCTACTAATACATAACAATAATGCTTTCATTAGGAAACATCAATTCTATAAATATAAAGCACTTTGTAATATTAACACTGCCATCCTGTGAGAGGCAAATAAATAACTTGTATTATATTGTAAATACAGGTTTATCAACTGTAATTCACAGATTTTTCTATTTTCTCCTTTGCAGGATTACAGGCAATAGCTCTTATTCTTGGCTCACTATAGTGATTGAATTATGGAAGCAAATACAAAGTTACACCTGCTCATTCTAAAGATGCATTTGACATCGAATGTTTATTAAAACAGCTTCTAAGATGCAAAGATTCTGCACTAGTACCATCTGTAATATTATATTAACATATTAAAAATTAAAAGAAAAAATTCAAGACACATTTCATGGTGATTCAAAGATGTTTTTAAATTTACTGGATTTCTTTACTTTCTAATAATTAGTTATTATCAACAACAATCAAAACATAAAATATACTCACTAACTGTTTCAGAACATAAACTGCTTACTAGCAAGAGTCAGAAAGAAATTTCTCTTTACTGTATACTATTTTAAAATTAGGCAGATAGTATAGGGTTTATTGCTTCCTCTGAAGTTTCTGGCAGTGACCTCTGATACAGATAGGGTCAACTGGATGGACCTACTGGTCTTTTCTGCTGTAGAAATCACAGAGTGCATTTACTTATACAATGAGCTATAGGATTCAAGAAAAGTTTCCTCTCCCAAGTCAAATGGCCATCATCTTGCCCTGCAATTCAACTTTGCTAATGGTGCTTTGTCCAGGTTTTCCTCTTATGCTTTCTCAATATTCTTTCCATCAGTATAGAAAAAATACAATGTTCATCTTTTATCCAGAAGTGCTTCTAGACATGTCGATCTCTAAGACAAGCTTGGAGGCTCTGATATTTTAAGAAATTACTAGGCTAAGTATAAGAATTAATGGTGAAAGAAGGTTGGAACTGATAGGCCACAGATGTCTTACATAAATGCAGTAGTTTGTAGAACAAGTCCAAAATACAGTATTGCATTCAGATTAAGATCTATATTTGGAGAACAGAACCTCTCTTACAAGAAAGAGCCAAAGACATTCTGAAACTTGGCTGTGTTCACATTCACTAAGGATTTTCTAATGCCTCAGCTATGATTTGGAGTCTCTGTTTATCCATGAGTTCAACCTAGCATTCAGAGGATTTATAAATATTTGCAAAGTTGCTTGTTTCTACACAAGGTCAGCAAACAATACTGAGTACATCAGTATAAATCTCTCAAAAACCTTGCCATGTAATAAATACAGAATTTTTCAAAATGTCATGTGCAAATCTTCAATCTAGCTCACTTTCTAGGAACGAGAAAGGACTGCTGGGGTGTAGCTCTGCAAGGACTAATCAGCCTAAGCTATGTTATACTGTTTTCCAAACTAGTGAATTCATATACTGCTGGCCATTTAGAAACAGCATGAGGCTAGTGGACTAGAACCATAATAAAAATGTTTTTTTGACAGAACACAAGTTGTTCTTCCTTAAGCTGGGGAACAAACAGGCTATTGCGATTTGGAAGATAACTTCCTCTTTTATGAGGAATTAATATTTCAATACTTTTTTTTCCTTTACAAATTTAAACCAGCTTAAATATTTACAGTGGATGCTTTGCTCTCTTGTTTGGAATTTTTGTCTTCTGTGTTTTTTTTTTTTTTAGTGTGAAGTAGGTTATAAAGAAATTCAAGAAAAGGTTATTGCTCTGCTCTGAGGATTTTAGAAATTCCATTCCGATTTGCTGTTTCTAGGATAAGCTTTAATTACCTCCGTTCTTGAAGGTCTTATGTATCATCTTATTTAGGTTTCCTTTGAAACCATAGCACTCACTGCCCCAGGTAGTTTACACTTCAGAATAAGAGGTACTACAGCTCTTACTGATGCAGAAGAGCAGTGTGAATTTTAAATAGGATCTACTCACTACATCCCTTTTCTACTTGGGCATAGAGCTAGTTTCAGGGAAAGAGCAGAAGGTGACAGGAGTAAAAACAAACAGAAGGACAATAGAGTAGCCTTCAGTTGAGCAATATTTACAGCCATCTCCTAAGGGTATAACTGGTGTGGTTCTGTTATATCTTATTTCAATAAAGGCTTGTGTGAAAATGGGGTAAAAAGAGCCTAGAAGACATGGCAGTGAAGTGGACACAGACAGAGAGATTTAATCAGACTGACAAAGTTAATATATATTCTCTATGAAGGCGGAGTCTCCAGGGTCATGGTTTCAGTGTTGAACAAAACTCCAGAAAGTTTAGAGAGCTAGACTGAGTCAGAATTGATTTTTCTCTGTTTACTACATTCCTAAGGTGAAAAGCTAATGAACCAAGGCTAAAGCATAAAACAAGGACAGGTTACTTAGAGAGCTGTGATCAAAATATCATCCATGAAGAACAGGAATGAACTTTCATGCTTCAGAGCAGGCACTTCACTAGCCACTGAGAGAAGGAAGGAAAAATGTACTGACTCTGCAGAGCATGCTCTATGATGACACAATGTTCCAATCAGAAAGTGCATGGAAATCACAAAAGTGTAAGTCGATATGGACACCTCTTAACCAGTAGATAATTAAGCATATGACTGTTTGAATTTTGAAAGGTCCAGAAATTCTGAGGTAAAGAATTTAATTTAAGAACTATAATTTCCAGGGAAAAATGCCAGAAGCCAGAATCCTAGGTTGTTAATTAGGATTTCAAGGGAGAGATTCAGGGCTCGAAGGCCCACTAGCTTGGTTAAATCTACCTCAGCAATATGATATAATGCTTTCCTTCCATCACTCTTCCTTCTCACTCAATCCTGACAGAGGCACCACACTGAAAGATGCATGATCTTTGGTTCCAGAGCTTCACATTTGTTCTTCTTAATGCCATGTAAGAAGACTTGGACTCTGCTTTGCATCCTGTTTATGGAGAACTTTCTTGTTTCTTTTTCAGAAAAGAAAATGGATCAAAACCATTTAAGTCATTTTACTGTCCTACCTTTGCATCACAGAAAGTCCAAAGCAACCTTTTATCTCAGTCTCCTTTGGATCCAGGAAGAGTGAGGAAATCAGAACTGTTTGTTCAGAAATAAAGAGGTCATTTTGAGTGCTGAAGATAGTCAATGATAAAGTTGTTGATTATAGATGGCAGAGATTTTTCCAAGTTTCGCTATTTTTTATCTTATTGCAAATCCATTTATCAAGGCCTTTCTACAGAATTCTACTATGTTTCGGTGAACAGCATTTTGGAAAAGTTTATTATAAGCGGAGTTGAAACTACAGAACATGTATGACACACACTCTACTCCAGCTCATGTTGAATTATACAAGTAGATTATGTGATTAAAAGTACACACAGGCTCCATAGCCTGATGGTTAAGACATTTATCCATTACATTAAATTCAATATACCTAATATAATTTACCCTCAGTGTATTGAGGTTTTAGGGTAGGTTTGACTGTGATCTGTCCGTCTGTCTCAAGTTTTTCAGCTTCACTTCCACACAAGCTAAAGTAAACACTGTTTCTCCTCAATAAGTCATCATTCTAGTTTGGATTGAAAAGTTGTTCCCCTTTGAATTTTAGTTTCACAATGTACAAAGTTCAGCACTGATATTTTTCTTCAAAAAATAACAGAATAGAGAGTAATTAAAGAAAATCCTAGCTATTCCTTTTGTTCCTCTGTTTTGTATTCATGTTCCTTAGACTTGTCACTGACGTGCAATCCACTTAAGATGACTTTAGAATGCCCATAAAAATTTCAGGGATTTATTACTGTAGGAATAATGAAGCCACGCAAAATAGCTTAGAAGGAAAAGAAGATGCTAAAGGGCTTTAATACTGATATCTACGTCTGTATGAAAAACATCTGGTGAACAATGTAAACATAATCACTTTTTCTTAAAATAAAAAGGCTGGCAGGGAAAAAGCTGAAGTAGGTCAGATGGAAGTTCTAAAGTGGAGAAGGACACAGGAGCTAACAGATGGTGATGTCTTCCCTTATTCCATTTTTCTGTTAAGTTTTGGGGAAAAAAAATAATACAAACTCCTTTCTTCTTTATAATTCAAAGGGCATACTCAGGGAACATAAAAGCACCTGAAAGATGTGAACCATGATACAATTAATGCTAGTTAGCATCTTCCAATTTAGCCAAAATGAAGGTAGGATTCTGCCTCCATAGAGATCTTCAAAAGCCATCTAGACATGTGCAGCCTGTTCTAGATATCTCTTGCTTGATCAGAGGAGATGGAGCTGATGACCTTCAGAGGTGTCTTCCAACCTTCACCTTTCTGAGATTCTGTGATTCTGTGAATTCAAAAGTACATCAGAAGATAAAACCAGATAGTAGTTCTGCCAGTGCTCTGAGCTACTGGATTAGAGCAATGGCAAAAGCAGTCAACTGAATGCTTTCATTACCTTTGATGGATGGATAAAAACAGTAACAGTAAAATATTCTTTCACAGGTCTCCTATCCACTGGCTTTTTTTTTTTTTCTCTTCAATAAAGGCCATTTCAGGTAAAGGACTTACAAAGGTTCACAGTAGAAAACTCACCCTGTCAATACATACATCTAACCTGCAATAGAGAGTATACTTAAAGATACTGGCTTTTTTAAAAGTAGTCAATTATATTTTTTAAATATAGTTTTTGTTTTTTTTCAGACTGCATTGTGACAGTTTGCTTTGTGATGTCATGCCTGGGCAATTATAGATCCATAATTGCATAGCTATGACTCATTGCAAACCAATCAGTGCAGTCAGTTTCGTAATGCTATTTTCTACTATAACATTGTTATTGTAAAGGCAGGAATTCTTTAATCATCAAGTTGAATGTCTGCCAAGAGCTCATTTTATTGACCATTAAACATGCTTCTGTTTAGAAGAAATGCTACAACATCACTGTTTCCAATAGTAGATTTGTTCTGCAGTGGTTTTTCATAGAACAATCTGCAACCAAATGATAGGTCAAATAAAATGTTTATCATCTGCAAATGTACTGGACATTCACAAACGAAGGGCCTAGTCCAAAATGCATTACAGTCTCTAGTAAAAATCACTGATTTATAAGGTGTTGTTATCAAACCTCATGCAAGGAAAAAACAAAATTCATATTTTTATTGACGAATGCTAACTTTCCTCAGAATACATCTATTTCAAAAAGTAAAACTAACACCTGCATCCAAATACCACAACTACATGTCTTTCATTGTTCAACAGCTCTTGGTAACTCAAATATAATTTTCAGTAAGGTTACAGTTTTAGAACATTGGATGGAAAGTGGTAAATCCATCGGTGGATTGTGGGAATCTTTTTAAATGATAGTATTACAGCTTCATCCCTCTGTCAACGGATTTCATGTGAAGCACAGCATGATGCTTTTTATTCAGAGAATCATTTTCCACCTGCTGCAAAGAGGTATTTTGTTGGCAGATACTTCCGTGATCTGAAAATTGAGATGAAGTAAAAATATACAGATAGCTGTATTGACTTTAGTGACAGAATGACGAGTTGGTTCCCAATCTTTGGAAAGCATGTGTGAAACCTTATGCCAGTACCTAAACACATCTACAGCTGTAATTGCAGCACCATTCAGTAAAAAAAAAAACCAACACCCTAATTATCAAAATACATCCCCTCTGGACAATAAAGCCATGAAAAAATCATGTAATTATGCTACCTTTAATCTTTAAGTACACAACAAGTTTAGAGTTTGTAGGAATAATCTCACTGCGTTGACCCGCTAGTGTCAAATAATGCTTTCTTACTGCTTTTTCTTATTCAGTTTACCAAGAAAAGTGTGCAGAGAGTAAAAAAAAAAAATAAAACCTTTTTCTAGGACAGTAAAAGAAATGAATTTACTATTTCTTTTCAGCTTCATAAACATCAGTAGAATCATATGGCGTTTATCACAAATAACCAGTTCAATCAATGATAAAGATAGGGGAAACATTACAGCCTAATAAAGTACTTAAAGAAGATATGTTTATATAACGAAACAAATCTGATTATGAGTCCTTAAATAAACAGAAGTTTTGTTTTCTACCGGTCAGCAACCTATGACCCTTTTTAACTGTCATGAAGTTAAATGGGAATGCAGGAAGAACTGTCATACAGACCTGATTTAAAAGAAAAAAAAAAAATAATTAAAGAAAAAGTCTGATTAAGGGCCCAGGAGGAAGACTGTAAAGAATAACACTTCAGGGTGACTTTGAGAATGGGAAAAACCTGGGCCTTAAGGATGAATACTGTGTTTTTAACACCAACAGGTCCATTCACAGAGCAAATCCAAGGAGGAAATTTGTGAAAATTATGAATGTACATGCAAATATGGGTCTTGAAAGGATGCCGAATATACTATTCAAACATCAGAAAGGATTATCATCCTGTTCCCATCAGGACTAATTAAAGCTGGTAATATCAAGCAAGATGAAAGGCTTCCTACAATATTCAAGTCACTTCAAGCAAGATGAAATGCTTCCCAATACGTCAAGTCACTTGGAAAGACAGTTTCCACAGCCTGTTGTCTTTCCAGAGTGGTTGGTTGCCTTCCTGACTAGTGTCTTACAGCTGTCATATGACATCCCTAAGTGAATGATGTCTGGCTGTCTTTTTTTACTTCCCTTAGATCTTTTATTTTTATTTTTGTTTTATTTTAGTGTCTTGTATGACATACTGGTGTCTATTTTTGGCAGAAAAATATTTTAGGGATTTATTGTCTTCACTTTGTTTGAATTCATGGATGTCTATTGAAAAATAGGTAGCAACCAGGAAGTTGTCAACTGAGCAAGCAACAAATGAAAATATAAGGCCACAAAGTTCCCATCCCCAGCACTGTACTTTATTACACCACAATGTAACAAGTTTCCTATAACAGGAATTCCATGGTCTATTTTCAAAAGCCTGCACTAGAAGCATAGAGGAAAAGATCCTGTTAATGACCAGTAATGGATTGGTAAAAAATGCTCATTATGATCTGGAAAATGACTTGAAATTTTAAAGGACTTTATGAGAGGGATAAAAGAAAATAAATAGGACTCATATTCTTCATTGAAATATTTCTATGCACTAGCTATAAATTCTTAAAATGAACTCAAATGAGCAAATAATATGGTAGACTGACAACTACTAAGTAGTTAATTTTTCTAATTATGGGAAACCACTTAGAGATATAATCTTATGATTTTTAATCAAAACTTTTGATTGTTTAAAAAAATACTGCAGACCTTCATTTGATCACAGTGGCATAGTAAATACAGGTAGGTAGCTAAAGGTGCGCATAAGCTTGAAGATTCAGTGCTTAGACCTTCACTTTCAACAGGAAAATACCATTTAAGATTTTTTAAGGATATACTGGACTCAAACTGTAAACTCAGGCTTTTTGAATGCCTACGAAGTAATATTTAGTGAGTTCTGCTCATTCACATCCACAAAGTGGAGATGATCTTTTCTATACTTCCATTGAACGTCAGCAGCTCCTGCTCTACTCTTATAAAAGTCATTTGTAGCTCATTGTCAAATTTCAGGTCAGAGCTCATAATAAACATAATACTTGAAATGATGTTCATTATTTATCTAATGATTTATCAGTATAGTATAGTATACTTCAGTCAGGGAGATGTTTTATTCCAAGGTCAATCTATTTTTTGCAAACATCTCCAGGCAGCTGAGGAGCTTGAACCATTTTTTTGTCTTCCTGAAGAAGTGTGTAATATTCACCATATTAGAAAAATCAGAGGGGAAAAGTACAAAAAACAGTGTCTGACAGTTCAGATCTGAAACCTGAAGTCCAGAAAACAGTTAATTGAAGATAATTGTCCAATCTTGTACAAGTAAACTTTTATCAACCTCAGTCTCTTTTGAAGATTTGGGTAACCACACATTTCTCCATTTTTCTGGTGAAGCTGCAATGTTTATTTGTTCTCCTTTTCCATAGAAGGGAGTAACTGTAGAAAATAAAAGCAAAGTTCCCTTGCATTCCACTTAATTCAACTCACAAGGAAATATTCAGACAATTTGCCTTTTAAATCATTAACATACATAAATTACACAGTTTTGACATAGATTTTTCTTATATTCATGTTTCTTGTAGAGCAGTAATATATTTACAAATCTCTTTTCATCGTCATTTTCTCAAATAAATCCTCAGCAAGCAGGCATATTATCTTCAAAGCACCAACAAAAGTGAATAGTAACTCACTTCGTATTAAAAACATCTTAAAAAACAGTGTGTGTATTATGAATTAAGAAATAACAAGATGAAACAAATTAGGAGAGGAGAGAAACTACCCTGAGAGTAGAGACACCCTGTTATGTTCTTCAGAGTAGATCAATGAAGTTTTGATGCAAACACAGAGCTTGGTTACAAAGGCATAAGTCTGGCAATTGACTTTGCACAGAGATTCCACTGCCCTCTTGAAGCTTCATTGACTTCAATTGACTCCCAGATGGAGTCAGTATCAGAATCAGACTCTAGTAATGATGATGCTATGAGGGCCCTAGTCCTTGTCCATTAAACTGCAATTTTTTACAGCTGACTTCGTGGATTTCAGATGCAGATAGATTAGAAAGCACAATCACTTCAAATGCATTTCTGTATTAAAATATTTTCTTTCAGTCACTCCATATAGATGATAAACTCAGCAGCATACATCCTTTAAAATGCATTCATCTCTTTTATAGGAAAGTAAATAAAAAGAAATGTAGGGAAAACTTAGATATTAACTGCTTCAACTAACATAAAAAGAGGGAAAGGTATGTTGTGTTTTTTTTCATGTGTATATTTGTTTGATCTTTTTCCCTTGAATTTTCAAACCATTAAAAATTTATCTTCCACTATTACAGTTATCTGTAGTGCATTTCACCTTTAAAGGGTCCACTCATTTTCACTGATAGTTTTTTATATTCACAGTATAACACATTGTTAATTAAAGTCGGTCAACGCAGCTGAAACAATTACAGGCTCTCTTTTGAATTTAAATCTTTCATCACTGAACAGTTACAATCAGATGCAATTAAATTTTTGTTTACATAGGTTACATTTCTCAACACCATCATTTTTATGGCTTTACAGTGAGAGGAAAAATCCACCTTTGTACCCAGTTTCTTCATATATTTTTATCTTATGTCACTTTCACAGGAAGAACTACTGATGATAATGCTTACTTGAGTAAGAGCTAGGATTATTTCTCTGCGTATTGTATTTTGGAGGTGTTGTGATCTGTTTTCATTGAACCTGGGTCTCATGAGAAGAATTACCCATTTCAAAAGCTTATTAACACAAATTCTTTCCCTTAAGTAAGCAAACCGGAGAGATTTTTAGAAGATAAGATCTATAACGAAGTGCTACAAAGCATATGGTAAATGGCTGTATTTCCTTTGTTATTCCAAATTCTATCTTCATTTTTGATTTTGTACACTGTCTAATTTTTTCAGACACTTGAGGCAAGATCATTAGTTTTACCTACACTTGCTCCATGCAATAAATACTAAACATACCATTATAAATAAAAGGTAATACTGTAAACGTGAAATATTTATACTATTTTTGGATTACTGCATTCCAGAAGTCTTACTGACTCTTCTACCACTCACGCTGCTGTAAAGAAAAAGAATTAATGGCATCTGTCTTTGATGGATAGACAATAGCATAAAATTCGTGCATCTGTATACTAGCAGGCACCTTTAAGATAGTATTTGAAAGCATCACTTATAGTATTTAATTGCTAGAGATTAAATCTATGGTATTCAATTGCTGAACATTAAATACTGTCATTCATACAAGCAACATAACTGGCTCTGTCTGTCAGAGAAATTGCCCCAAACTTCCAAAGCCACAACATTGTTTCTTTCAAATGCTTTTAATTTTGCAAAATCTGTACGTATTTAAATGCATCATGCTATCTATATATTTTGGGAAATGCTCCAGAGCAACGTGGACTATTTTGATTGAATATTAAAATGGATATTAGCTTAGTTTTGACTAAATTCTAGTAGCTGTTCTTTTTCCAGCTTTAGATAACCTGACAATGAGAACTTTCGGAAGTGTGGCTTTGTTTATCTGTTAAGAGCTTTTTCCCATTCCCTGGAAAAATTCATGCAGACCTTGTCAGTTCTTAGGCTTGTGGTCAATTGAAGCAATTGTAGTTGAGGCATTTTCAATTTTAGCAGCTATACACTTATGATAAAGTTATCCTCTCTTAGCTTTATTAAGCCTTTGGTTGTACTGAGAATCTATGTCTTAACACTCACACAGTAACCAGCTAGGCTTGCTGAAGCACAGAGCTATTGGCACACAACCAGATGTTGTCTGCAATTGCTGCTTGCAGTTACACAGGACTGGTGAGAGATTAGCAGCTAGAAGGGAGAAAGGAGCCTCTCCTAATAGGGCCCAAAATGGATGAAAATAATAACAATTGTAGAGAAGGAAAAGCAAACTAGGGGGTCTGGTTGATACAGAATACTGATCTCACACAAAGACTCATACTCCAGAGGGAAAGCTTAAACATGCTGGATGAGAGTAAGGGAAGGAAGAGAAAAAGGCAAGAGCCCATGTGCATCCTCAGGGAATGTTTACCTCACGCAATGATGTAGCAACTCTTATAGAAAACAAAACAAAACAAAACATTGAGAGGTGAAAAATATATTTTTATGAATATGAAGGGCCTAATTTGCATTGATATTGAGTCTTTCACCAAGCAGGCTATCTTCATGAAATTTGTAATAGAATGTCTCTGAGACCTTTTCTTGATGAAGGTCAGTTGAGATTAATGGTGCTGTTATAAGTGGGGTAACAAGGCTGTGAACATGCAAGCCTCATGTCCTGGCAAGACCCTTCTGCATGGGGATTACTGAACCCACCCTGGCACAGGATAAAGGAATTAATGATACATAGATCTCATTGATTCCACTAGTTTCTAACTTTTAAATGCTTGACTTTGCAAACTTGAGTAATGCTATTTACAGTACACTGTATTTGTAATGCCCCATCACTGTGAGGTTTGAATGCATTAACCGGATTAGTACAGTGATGTTGTCAGTGGTACAAATCAAACTTCTCCAGCTATTCATCTCAAATGGAACAGACACTGATCTGCCTTTGTAAGCCATTCTTCGTGTTTTGCAGTGAGAGACATAGTTTATTTGTGTCTTTATTACAATCAATATACTCTTGAAAAGGTAGGAATAGAGTTGCAAAAATATGTTATTTATCAGCCAAAAGAAAAGCTTTTGCCTTGTATTTTCACTCTCAACTGAACTGTCCGGAGGAGAAAGGCCATAAGATCAAAGGAAACTGAAAGAAGTAAAAATGATGCCACACATCAATCCCTGTTAATACACCAAAGTTGTCAAAGCAAGATGCAGCTGCAATGCCAATGTGGAGAAGGGAACATGAGAGGAGTCACATCTGGTTCACACGACTCTAAATATACTCCCTACAATAGGGGCTAGTGAAGCTAAGTTCTCTGTGCCCCTTTAAAATAAATCTCCTTTGTTCTTCTGTTCCTGTCTCTGAAAATGCGATAAAAATTGGTCTTCCCCAGACTGGGATGAAAAATGTACTACTTTAAAATACATTAAGGGAAAACAAGGACTTTGCCAGAAACTTTGAAATACCAAGCTAGCCTGAGGAAACTAGAGACGCATTTTTTTTCTAGAAAAGGTGAGAGATCTTTTATTTTACCAATAAAAGTAAAAATATATTCTTATCTTGGAGTAGGAAAGTTAATTGCAATGCTTTTTCTAGCCGTTTGGAAGTTTCACTTAAAAAGATACATGTAGAAACAAAGATAAAGTTATAGATGCGTAGTTACATGAACATAAATTGTTCTAGATTCAGTTGGAGTTGAAAAAACTGTTTTCTAATTGTAGGAGATTTATGGAGATATTTCTCATGAAATATTTGTTCCATGTAAAAATGGAAACCTTCTGATGCAGTATCAGCTTTGGC
Source organism: Aquila spilogaster (assembly GCA_024606505.1). Lineage (NCBI taxonomy): Eukaryota > Metazoa > Chordata > Aves > Accipitriformes > Accipitridae > Aquila > Aquila spilogaster. The sequence goes on along the minus strand of JANHGO010003252.1, from coordinate 15,242 downwards.
CATTTCTCAGCTTCCCAACTACATTACCAGCAAAAATAACCAAACATGATTACCATGAATATCAAGAGCAAGAGTCAAAGTTTGCCTTTTTTGCTAAGGATTCTACATTCATATTTTGAGAGCACCTTAGTTGAGGGCAACTCCACTTAAAAAATCTATCTGGCAAAATTGATAATTTCTTGGAAAATAACATGAGAATTTACAAACTTAACTGCAATTTTAAAGATTTCTTTGTAGAATGCAAAATCTAAACATTTTTTTCTGAACCTTTTAATTCAGTACTTATTTTCTCCTAATCATACACATGACACAAATAGTGTATGCACTCCTACTGAAAAAATGGGCATATTACTATATGAAAAATATGGGAGAAGGATATTTCCAGAATTATATGAATCACAGCTTTATGTTCTTTTCAAGAACATCTAAAAATGTCAAAAGTCAGATTGCTCAATCTCATTCATTAACTCTCAGTGTTAAGATCTGAATGGACTTCAAGAAAGGACAGTTAGGAAATAGGTATTGACAAAGTGTAATTTTAGCCTAATACTGGAGATCTCTTTAAGCTCTGTCTATAGTTAGACGAGTAAGATTATCTCATGTAGAGTATGATTCAGAGCAGAAACCTAATTTAGCTGCTCTGACTCACCCCGCTCAGAATGAATCAGCAGGCACTCTTGACCAACATTATGCCTGAAAATTGAAAATGCCTTTCCTCTACCTAAGCACATATGACGCACTATTCCCATTCAGAAAGAAATTTGTATTCTTTACAATACTTAATGTAACCTACTTAAAATGTTTTTCTCTTTTCACTGGAAAGAAATAAAGACCAACAAACAAACAAATGAACAAGAAAACCAACAAGATAAAAGATAAGACAGTTAAAAAGTGTTCAAAGGAGAATAAGTGTTTGTGGCCAGAACTGATACAGAAAAAATATCATAAATTTGCTCCAATTTATTTATCTTTTTATGTTATAAGGATCTACTGAATATGAATAGTTGACATATTTAACCAACAGTATCCTTTGGGGAACAAAACTGATTTTCTCTATAATCTTGGGCAGTGCCTGATAAGGCCATAAGCCTAGCTGGAGGATGGAGCTAGTTCAGGCTGTTAATTTCAAATGGAGAAAAATCAGTCAGATACAACAGCTTGGCAGGAGCAAAGGTGACAGACAAAATATCCACAGGTATCTACTTTTCCCACCACCATATTCAAATCTGTTTCTTGATTATTATTTATTGTTGTTGTTTGTTTGCTTGTTTTCTATAGAATGAGATGTTCCTGAAGTATATAAAAAGGCAAGAGTTACCAATATTACACATTTTTAGGTGTTAAAGGTTTATAGCTGTATCAGCCAACTATGAAAGCTGCATGTTAATTGGAATTGATGACTGGGAAAACTCATCTGAGAAGACAGATTCTCAGAAAGAGAGAAACTGTTCTCCAAGTTCACTGGAGTCACAATAGAAGAAGCAAGTCTAATTGAGAACTCACTTTTGCTTTTCAAATATGTGTTTGAGTATGTATTCAAAAGGGCATTCCTCTTTAAAGATTTTATTTTATCAATATTATCACTTAGAAGATGTATGAACATACTTATTTCACAGAATTTTATTCTCTTAATTTTAAGGAAAAGCTTTAACATATACAAAACTTTTCCAACTGACTTACTTATTTCATTTGCAAAGAGTGCCTCAGATCCATTCACACAATAGATTTACGAATAGCAAGCCTAGGTAATACTTTACAAAAGCCTGACTGTAGTCTTGTTCACTCAAATGACTGAGATTACGGACAAGTTTGTGCACTTCAACATCTACAGTTTAGCAGTAATGGTCTGTTACATTCGTTATATCTGAAGCAGTTTTAAAAATAGCTTGGTTGTTGGTCTCAAACTAGCAGTATACCTTAGCCTTTCGATAGACAATACTTGCAAATATCTAATTTGAACTTTAGCACATAAGTATAATCCTCTGGCAGGAGCAAAAGCAAGTTAGACATACTTGGATTAAGCATCCATCAAAAGGGGACATGGTTATGGCATCAATTTCAAGTATGTTCTTCTCCATCCAGCAACCAGTGCAAATCATTTCAATGTACATAATTCAGTTACCTGTTCTGGGCCCACTGTTTTTTTCTTTATTCTCTGTTATTGTTACCACATCATTCTCCAGGCAAACTGCCCAGTGTGATACACAAGTGATACCTTTCAGGTTTGTTTTGTGAGGAGGTAGAGAAGCACTGTAGTTCTGCACTGCTGTACCATAACATTTGAAAATGTGTATGACCACACCATCATACCAGGTGATGACCTTGCATTTTTGCATCTTGTAGTCACATTCTGTTGCTCATCATCACACCATGATACTGCATATCAATGCAAAATCACCTCATGAGGTCCAAAACAAAATAGTGATGCTTCTGATGTCCCTGAAGCCTAGAAAATTGAAACATTTGGTACAAAGCTTGAAAAATTGGGACTGCACTGCAATTATCAAGTTCATTGATCTTGTAACCAACATTACTTTATGCAGTAAACAATTCAGACAATAGCAGTGCATAGGAATTCACTATTAGTTTAAGGTTGCTTGGTTTTGGTTTACTAGCTGTCATGAGCCCAAGAAAATAAGCTGGATTATAGAGCAAACAGCACTCACCTTAAACACTCTGAATGACTGCTTTGCCACAGATTTTTTATCTAGCTAGTGGTTTAAGATTTCTTCCTACTTTAATGTGAGTCTAGACATAACATCATGGTAAAACTTCATTCCAAGTGTTTTGTGGTGTTGAATTGAATCTTCATCTATTTTTGTTTGTCTCTGCCATGTTAGCCTGCCAGAGTTATTGCAGATGATGCCCAGTGGTGACAAACTGAAGAGAGGCAGCTTTGTATTAAAACAGAGACAAGATTCCAAAGATCCTGGAAATCCATTAATAAAACCCAATACAGGATCTGGCCATGTGGTAAGAGAAGATGAAGGAAAACTCTCTCCATTCTGACACTACAACAGTTATTTAAATGGTCAGATTTACAAAGGGAGATGAGATGGGAAGATGTTCACAGAGAGCTTGGACACACATGGAAGTTGATATGAAATGAATGCCCTTGAAGTTACACTAAGATTGTGCTGATCACTAAAATAGCCCTAAATCGTGCTATTTAAGCAGCCCTACTGTAAGCTATGTGCACTTCGTCTTCCTCATCAATGTGGAAATTGTTCCCGTGTAAAAGTAATTTCTATATGTGCTTCATGGCACTACCGTAATCCAGGGTAAAAACAAAATGCAGAGAGGCATGTACTCCTACTGTCTTAGTGTATCCTCTGTTCTGTAAAAAAAAAAAAAAAAAAAAAAAAGTTGGGAAAAATAAACATATTTCTGTGCTAAATGGTTCTAGAGTTACATAGGATTATTAAGGAACTATATGACAGATCAGTATGACATGACCGGTATGCAAACATGTATACTGATCAGTCCTGTGAATTATACACATCAAATGTCTCAGCTACTAAGCACATCCAACTAGACATTAAAGTTTAGATGTTTCAGTTTTCCTTTCAAGCAGAAACTTAAAGGGACTACTTTTCCCACAGTTTCAATGACTGAAAGAGGAGACAGTCTGACATACGCCAGAAATAGTAAATGTATAGAGCCAGACCCCAAAGGGAGCTGAAAGTGTGGAGAGATTTATATATGCACAGAAACTGAAAAAAAATTACTTACGCTCTTATTCATCATAGGGAAAAAAAATAAAAAAATAAAATAAAATATTTGCCTCATTCTTTAATTCTTTTTTTTCTTGATTATACTGAAAGAACTAGCTTCAGATGTAGGTTATTGGAAAAATGAGGTTTCTTTAAAATGATTGATCTTGTTGTGCAGCCTTACTGGCAAGTGAGGCAAAGAACAAACAGGAGGTAGAAGTACTTTACTTTGAAATTACAGCCAACTTGTTTATGGCTGTGGAAAAGCGAGCAGCACCACTCAGAGTGGCTTCACACTTACTCTCTGGATTACACAGCTTTTAACATATGTTGAGGTTTGTTTCTTCTCTATGAGATGTACAAAAGTGTCAGAAACAGGTATTCAGGCACTGAGATTTTCATTAAAAAGCTGTTATGCCTATATGTGCTTAAAATTAGAACACGAAAGAAAGTTTAAATTATTCAACTGAGAAAAAGTATGAAAGAAAGGAAAGGAAGAAAAGAAATCTCGCTGGTTTGTTCAGCTTTTTGTCTAAGTGATACAATAATCAGAGCAACTGAGATAATGATAATCACCCTCTGGGTACACTGTCTGTCATCACAGGGATGGTCACTGTTTACAACCAAATGATTTATACAGAGATGACACAACTCTAGGGACATGAGTGTGAAAGAAAGAAGGAAACTGTGCATTATAGAGGCTGCTGACCTCAGTGCAGACAGTGCATCCAAGCTCTGATTTTCACAACTTAGCTAACATGACCTGTTGGATAAGCCTTACATGATCTTCCGGGAAGCCATGATCTTCAGCTTTCAATTGTTTAGAAACAGTAGAAGGGAAAGATGGAATTCATTCACCAAGGATTTCTTTTCTTACAGCACCATCAATTCAAGATGAATCATTCCAGACCCATTACTTTTCTCACCTGCTTTTTCTTAGCAAGCCCTACAGCCTTCTTCCAAAGTTCCCAGTAGGTATGTGACTCTGATTCACGAGTAGCTGTCTGGAATGGTAGCTAACTCCACTAACTGCTTGCGCAAGGAGTCAGGGATTATTTGTTCCCCACGATCCACAATTGTAATTAGCAGCTGATGTTCTAAATGATGTCCTGCTCTAAATGAAGATTACACGTGATACACAAACTTACTCATTAGAAGGGTGAATTAGTTGATTGATTTAAAGGATATAACTGGCTTTATTAGCAACTAAAAATATATTTATTCTGTCTAAATGCTTTATTTTGATGTTACTGGCATTTCCACATTGCACCTATTTGTCACTGACTAGAATTTCAGATCATCTACCTACTATTCTAGGATCACTAACAGCTGTCACAGTGAGTTAGCATCACTTACATGGCAAGCTGATGAAACACTCCGACTTTTGCTGAGCAAGAGAGTAAGAAGAAGGGATCCTTGTGTGCTTACATACTGACGGTCACTGCCAGTCTGTTAGGGGCATCTTCTGTCACACCTCTGATCTAATGAAGTTGCAGCACTATCTGAACTTATGCAGTTATTAAAACACTTGTTGCCCTGGAAGAATACAGAAGTCTGCTGCTAATGTAGGTCATTCAAGCAATCCACATTCCCATTCCCAATTACACTTGAATGGGACAAGAATGGGTATAATTAACTGACCTAGTAGACTGATACTTTCTCCTATTCCCTTACTCCTCTAAACTACCCCTTTCTCCCAGTATTCAAGCTCACATTTTTATCTCATGAGGCGATTTGCAAGATCACTAGCCTTTCTCTTGAAATTGCTTGTACACGTGGCTCCATTTTAATTGTCTAACATGTGCACATTAGAATACCCATCACCCTGCAATTCTGCTGGAAACACATATCACCTATTTTTACAATCTTTGTTATACTATTCATCGTCCGTTACACTTCTGAAATCTGAATGTGTGTTGCAAATACTATAATGCCTCTACTATGGTAAAACAGCAACCCTGGACAGAGACATTTTGAGTCACATGTTCAGCAGTTCCTGTTTCTTGAGATGGCTAAAAAAGAATACAAATACAAGTGTCATATTCAGCATTGTGCTCTTGTTCACTGCAGCTTTCTTTTTTTAGAATTTGCTGCAGTTCCTGTAAAAAGCTGTGTGACTTTCCCAGCTTGTGTTCATTTTTACACATTGAAAAAACAGACAGAAACTGTCCTGTATCCAAATCATGTGGGTAGAAGAATAATTTTTTAAAAAATAATGAAGGAAAAAATAGATATATTTAGTCCACATGAAAGAAAGGTACTAAGAAGACAGAGGTTTTGTACTGCACTCATCACAAAAACGGTGCAATTTTCTTTACTAAGCCATATTTTACAGTGACAAGCAATGACTGGACAGTGTCTGAGATCTGAACATTGCAGCGCTATCAATCAATCATGCATCAGATAAACACATTTCAAAGTGTATATTAAATACTGGCTGGAGCTCATGCAGCCTGACATACAGTATTTCATTCTCAATGTGTTCTTTTCCTACTACTAGAGACTTCTTTGTTCTTAAACTGCTTCCTTTCTGCAAAACAATTTCTGAATTTCAGGGTTTTTTTTAAATCTATTTTTGAAAGTTGAAGTTTAGGTCAAATGCAAATATGAATGTAGTTTTATCCTGCATGCATAATTTGTAGTCTGTGTGGAACTGACTCATCTGTCTTCTGTATCTGGCACTCATGTGATGAGCTCTCCTGCTAAGAGTGACCTATTCATCCTTCAAATAAACATCCACAAAGGAAGAAAAACAACATGTACAGTTCCAAAGACGGAACGACATATTGTGCTTTATGTGATGTACTTATGTCAGTTCTGTCAACAGTCTTTTGAATTAAAAGTCTCTTATTCAGAAAACATTTGGAGATACTGAGTGGTATCTTCTGTACTTGAGCAAATCAAAACTCAGAAATGTATGAGTTTAACTGTTGATGACACATGGTCAGTTAAGATAATGTCTTGGCTCAGTGATCGTCAGCAGAATGCTTTGAATAATTAAGAAAAGGTTTGAAAAATTTTACAGTTTAAAGAGTTACAGTCTTATGGAAAAGAAAAGAGTATTAGCATATTGAGTGACAAATGTATTTACTACTTATGGTTATTTTTAAAAATGATTTTTTGTGTATGACCAACATCATGTAGCAAAACTGTCAGCCAATCTTTTACATTTGTGATATTGATTGACTAAAGGTGCTCCATCTTGTTAGCATTTAATATTTATTTAATATCTATTCACAGGAGAAATCTTTTTGCATCCAACAGAAGACTAAAATTATGAATATTCACATGCCATGTGTGCATGACATAGAATTATATTTTTAGGTGTTTTAAGTAACCAGCCGAAGACTGGACATAGAACACGGCTTGAAAATATGACCATTACCATAGACAAATTGAACTGATGTAGCTGAGATAAATTTTTCAAATTTTTTTGTAAGATTGAGCATTTCTAACCAGAAAAAAAAAAAAAAAAAAAGGAAAATGTTAAAGTAACTTGTAGCCTGAAGAGGATTCTAAGTAAAATGTTAGGTTAGTATCCAGAAATAATTTAAAAAAAAAAAGTGAGTTATCTGATAAATAAAAAGACTTTATGCAAGTATTGACACCAAGCTTTCGTACAAACTGTATTTCTACCTGACAAACACAGATGATAAAAATGGAGGCAAAGTTTCTTTAGTTTTGGCTCTGATATGTTATCACTTTAAAGTAAATATATTTCTATTTCTTTTTCCTCTACAAACAAATCTTGACTCTAATGGTCAGAGTTGGTTGATTGTATCATATACTTTGCAATACCTTAACAAAGATGTCTGTATAAAATCACTGGCTACATTCACACTAACACAATCTGCAAATTACATCCTCCAAAAGTAGAAAACTGAGAGTTTATAAATTTCCAGTGATATTACTAAGAGCATATTAAAAATACAAGGGTATCTTCTACACGGGATTCTGTTATGTTCAGTAACAAGCAAAACAAGCAGAACAAGAAAAAAAAAGTAGAATGCCATAATGTATTACTTTATTTCATAATTTTATAGGATACAGCTGGCAGGCTCGGGTTTTGTCAGGCTGTTTTCTGTCGCTTGGCACATTCTGAAACTCAGTTTTACACACAAACACTGTCAAATTAACTCGGTTACTAGATTAGAACTATGAAGAAGTTGAGTTAACACTGCAATTAATTTAATCTTAAAGTGGAAACTTTTACTACTTTTCTTTTTCAGACAACTACCTGCAATTCTTATGGCACTGCCAGGGTTTCACTTCGTTCTGGGTTCTTGTTTATGATACCACATCCCACCTCCCACCCTCCCTGAAATAGCTTCCTCTGAGCTTGCTGCTATCTCCCTGCTCATTTGATTTAAAAAAAAAATCAAAATACAGTGTGATTTACATGAATGATGAACTGATGAGAGGGTTCAAGAGAAACAGCTGATGGTATATCTTTTTTAATAAGATTAGTGAAGAGAATAAGCATAATAATAATAATAATAAACAGTAAAATTTCATCTCTGTGGTGTGTTTGAAAATGAAAAACTTTCTCTCATTGGAAATAAAAACTGGTTATTTATTCAAATATGAAATTATTGTATTAATAACACTTAACCTGTTGTTTTCAGTTCAAAATTTGAAATCTAGTTGTGCAAATGTTTTTATGGTCACTATGATAGAGAATTATCTCTTGAAACATGTGAAGGTACATCAGATGGAATCCAACCTCATGAAGTTCAACAGCACCACGTGCAAGAGCCTGCACCTGGGTTGGAGCAATCCCAAGTGCAGATACAGGTTGGGCAGAGAATGTCTTGAGAGCAGCCATGAAGAGAAGGATTCAGGAGTATCGGTTGATGAAAGAGTCAAAATGAGCCAGCAATGTGCCGTATCCAGGGCTGCATCAGGAGAAGTGTGACCAGCAGGTCAAGGGAGGTGATTCTGCTCATCTACTCTGCTCTCGTGAGACCCCTCCTGGAGTATTGAGTCCAGTTCTGGGGCTCCCAATACAAGAAGGACATGGAGCTGTTGGATTGGGTCCAGAGGAAGGCTGCAAAGATGATCGAGAGGGCAGGTACACCTCCCCTATTAGGGCAGGCTGAGAGAGCTGAGGTTGTTCAGCCTGGAGAAGAGAAGGCTCTGGGGAAACCTTATAGCAGCCTTCCAGTATCTGAAGGAAGCCTACAGGAGAGCTGGAGAGGGACAAGGGCATGTAGAGACAGGACAAGGGGAAATGGTTTTAAACCAGAAGCACATAAATTTAGACTAAATATTAGGAAGAAATTATTTACTGTGAGGGTGGTGAGACACTGGAACAGGTTGCACAGTGAGGTTGTGGATGTCCCCTTACTGGAAGCATTCAAGGTCAGGCTGGATGGGGCTTTAATCAACCTGGTCTAGTGGGAGGTGTCCCTGCCTATAGCAGGGGGGTTGGAACTAGGTGATCTTAAAAGTCACTTCCAACCCAAACCACTCTATGATTCTATGATATTACCCTATGAAAAAGAACTTCCTTATACTGTTACCAGCACGTTTCTAGGAGAGTGTTTAATGGGACATTTTCTGCTGCATTGACCGTGATACTAAGAATACAAAAAGGAATTTACACCCAGCAGTGAATAACAAAAGAACCCATTGTCAATAAACACACAAAGAGAAAGACAACATACTCCTTAAGCACAATGTATACCATGCTATACAACTTAAGCCGAAAACGTTGTCTCATAAAAGGCACGTGTCGTTAACTATTGTTGCCAGCTTCAAGATGATTACAGCATGGCAATAGTATCTAATGATTTGGAGGAGTCCAAAATCAAGATAGTTTCAAGAGGTTTTATGGATAAGGAAATTTTTTGTCAAGGAACTGCTATAGCAATTGACAACTACATTAGATAAAATTTGAATACAGGACAGTCATAAAAAGAGTACAATAACTAGTTGATGTAGCAGGATGACCATCAGCCAGTGTTGGGTTATGACCTATGGTAAGAACTGCCTGGTCCTGTTATGGGTGCTCCTATGCTAGTAGTTTAGCACAACTTCAGATCTTTTTCTCTAACAGATTGTCCTCCAATTCCCAATGATTATTCATGATGGCTTGTCCCACTATATACGGCCAATTGTGCACAAGCTGGACATCAGGTGTCCAAGTCCCTGAAGTTCCTAACTGATGCTTGCAGCTGATCTGCGGGCAGCAGCCTCAGATGGCATGACGGTCACAGAGATTACTGTGCTTAAATACAATGTAATGTATACATAATCTAGGTATCTGGAGGCCTCAGCAGTTAGCTTCCTTTAAGACACAGGCTCTAAGTATGACAAATGACCAATATTAAGCAGCAAGAGTTCAATTTTTGTATATTAATTGCCAGTCACTGTACACAAAAGGGGAAAATAAGTTACTTCCCAGACTGAGATCTTTGAACTTGAATTGGATTTTGTTATCATACTCAATATTTCTAGGACTTTTGTACTTGGATCTGTTTGCTTTTTTTTCCTGAAACTATCATGAGAACCTTTGGAATGCTAACAGAGCAAATGTGTTTGGGGACAAGTTTCCAGTGCTTCTGTCAGATGCATCAGGGAAAGAATGAGCTGTGGGGTGCCCCTATGCAGCCTCTAACATACCTACAAAGTGGCAGAGATTGATTTTTCTCAGTGGCAGCTCAGAATAAAGTAATGGTGAAACCAGGTCAGTGTTCAGTAATACCATGAAGTACAGTGAATGCATGGATTGTTTGAAGCTAAAAATAACCAGAGTCACTACTTAGCCAAATATTTTCAAGCTAGCTGTAACGTGAATTCTGAGTGACCAGAAAGAAAATTCTTCTATTCACTCACGGTATTTTATGTACATGCTGAGCAACAGCATGTCTCTTATTTAGAAACTTTTCTGGGAAACTGTTGGTGCTGCTAGGACTAGTGAAAAGCAAGGAGCTAATTTTAGACTTCTGTGTATAATACTTTCGAGAATCAATTTAGAAAGACAGTAAAATGTGTCTTTTTCAAGATCCTGTCCTACACCACGTCCTGTTGATGTGACTCTCCATCTTCCCCACTGCGCATAGGAGTGAGATGCTCCAGAAGTTTGTGTGTACTTATTAACTGGAGTATCCATGTGCTTGAAGACATTCTTTGGCAAAAGTTATCTGTGTTGGTCTCTTTTTCTTCTTCCTATAAAGAAGCCCATATTTCTTTTCTGCTATTGGACATAAGGTAATTGCTGTCCACTCTCAAGGGGAGGGTTTTCTGTAGTTCAAAAGGTAGCTAGAGAATCTAGGTTTTGTCTTTTCAGTGATGAGGGTGAAGAGTTCTTTGGAAACACTGCTAAGAATTTTCTTTATTTTTTCTAGGTAGTGTTTTATGTTTTTGTCTCTCTCACCTTTTTGTTTGTTTGTTTGTTTACATTTCTGAAATCTGTTTGAACATTGCTGACACTTAAGTGCATTATTAAGAGTATATTGCTACAATACTTTTCCTTATACAGCTTGTGCTCTCAACTGCTTGCATGTCTCAGATATTTGTTTGCAAGCAGAATGTGAAGTCCCTCCAAAAACTGTTTTTCTGCTTTTTATGTGGACCTCATAAGCTGAAGGCATTGAAGCTAATGGTCCATTGTGGACTTTTTCCATCTGCTTTAACAGATCCTTAGCATGAGCTCTACCCTGCTGATCGCTCACAACTTAGACAGTATGAGGCATTCTCTGAAAGAAGCAGAGCAGAGCAGAACAGTGAAGGCTGTACTAGATTCTGCAGACAACAGTTAGAAATATAGCCCAGGGAGCAGAATGTGAAGGTGACAAGAAGATGCTTGGAAAAGGAAGTGAAAGGAAAGAACCAAATGAATAACAGTAAGTGGAAAAACAGCTCCTATTTTCCACAGACTCTTAAATGGCCTGTTAGTTTGAATTACTAAGTTAGTAAAGAAAGAGATAGAATTTAGCTGCAATAAATATTTACAAACATCATGTTATTGCCTTTCCTTTATGTACCCTACAAAAGACACAATCAGCATTTGTACAACTACAGTTGTAACGCTACAGATTTCATAAGTAACTGACACCATGACATATGCATTTTTTCTTCTGTCTTCTACAAAGAAGTATAAATAAGCTGTATGAAATAGAATTTAAGAACTGAATTTGTAGGTGTTTTTTGCTTTACAAAACAATCTACTTCCTTCATGTAAGCAACCATTAACTTTATCCAGCATGCTGGTAAATGAATTACTCCATACCAGCGAGGGATAAGGTTTTGACAGTCTTCTATGCTTGCATAAAGTTGTCTCACTCCTATTATAGGAGGGAGAGAAGGTTCTTTCATATATGTATACCTGATGGCAAGATTAAGACACAACAGGTCAAATGTTAGCTTGACCAGTTTATTACAAATCCTAGCTACTTAGGGAGATGGGAAAGGCAAAATGGGCAATAGAAAAGAGATAGGAAATAAATGCAAGTCTTTGTAGAAAGCAAGAGAAATAGTCACTACCACAGGTCCAACATTGTTTGTAGTGTGTCCGTTGATCTCAAGAACTCATCTGGTCACCGCGGGGGATGGGAGAAAGACGGGAAGCTTTGCACTGTAGCAGCAAGCAGGCCACAGGGTTTCTTTCCTAAGAGGGTTTTTTCTCTTAGGGAATTCCTCCATCAGAGGTTACTTTCCTTTGGGAATTCTTCTCCCAAGGTTTCTTTTCTATGGGATTCTTCTCCTCCAAAGTCCTTAGTTTAGTGGGGACACTTTATCCCCCACTTTTCAGTTTCTTTTTTTCTTCTTCTTCTTTTCTCTCTGTTAGGGTGACACATCTGGCCCAACAGATAAGCCAGCAGGCAGTGGTGCTCTCGTTGCCATGCACAAGCATAATCGCCTTTTGCAGTGGTCAGCTCCTTCAGGCTGCACCCCTGAAGAAGACTGCTTGTCTTTACAATCATAAGCAGAAGTGTTCTGGAATGGTGACACCCATCACTCGCGCCTCTAGATAATTTGCAGTAGTCAGTTAGGGTCTTATCACCAAAAACACCTCAGAATGTGAACTTTGAGCCAAAAAAAACAGTTGTTGTCTTTCACAAAAGTGCTGCCAGCTCTTTCAGTGTGCCACTTCCTTCAGGGTAGGAAAGTTCACTATGAGGTCAGCAGCATAAATGGAAATTCCCATGGTGCAAATATCCACACAGATGGAATTGTTTCTAGAATCTCATTCTGGTTGCTAACTTTTTATTCTAATTCATTCACCAATTAATTCCCAGAAACGTCTCAGTGTCTCATGCATCAGACTCAGCTAGTGTATCAGCAGTCTGAAGCTAAACACCTGCAGATGGTGATTTAAGAAATGCTGATCTTCAGTGACTCAAATTTATTGTTTAATTCAGCATTAGCTTCATAAACATTCCTGTTTCTCTGTTCTAGGTAGGCAGGAATAAGCCAGTGAGTTAACTCATAGGAGCAGCTTGCTTCCTAAACAGTCAGGAGGAGAGAAGATGAAAGGACTACACAAACAGCTTTTGGGAACCTTACAGCCCAGTTCTCCCATGGACCACTCCCATGTGTGCAAAGCAGAAAGGAAGGGGTGGAGTAGTTGCAAAGAAATTGATGATGATGTACCCCAACATGGGAATTCTAGGAAGGATGCCCTCTTTCAGTAGTTCTTATTAACACCTTTCCTTGGCACAGTGTGGTTGACCTGTGCCTACAGTAATAACAGTCATCAGGAAACACATGCTAACATTGATTTGTCTGGGTGATTTCATAGTAGTTGCAGGGATATTTTATAGGGAGGATTTTTCCTCTTGAGTAAACAAAACACAAACAAACAAACAAATAGCAGGAAAAAATAAACATTGGCAAAATAAGCAAAGGAAACTTTAACACATTAATAAGGAAATAGGATGGAGATGTTTTTATCAAAGAGCAAAATCACAGTTGCAAGCTTTTACTTCTGTAGTGTATGTTTGCTGAAACAAATTCCTCAAACAGAGGAAAGACATTAATCACTTAATTACACACCCAATTGTATGGAGGAAAGCAACAAATAGTATGGCCTGTAAAGAAAACCCTGTGAGTAGTGGGGGAAAGGAGTGGGGATTGTTTTACTCTATTCTAACAAGAGAGATTTCTTTCTGAACTCATTGTCGGTCTACATGATATCAAGTTCCTTAATTTTCAGTCCTCTACATTATTTTTCTCTAAAAAAAGATTTGACAGGAATAGGAATAATCTGGGTTCAAATGATGAAGTGCTGTAATGTAAAATCTAAAAGATCAGTGATGTGAACAATTCAGCTCTAAAACTGAGCAAAGTCTGGAGTCTTGAGATCGTAGTTATGGGAGTTACCATATATTGATATCACTGAGATTCAGTACAAGTCACTACAAATGTCTGTTAGAACCATTACCACCAGGAGCAAAGGCAAGAAACATAAACTGATCTCAAAAAAAAAAGCATATGTGTGGTAATATTACAGCAATACAATAATTTTCATAGCCATATCACATTGATGATATAAAAAATCCAATATTTAATTACTGGTCTTTCAAAAAAAGTGATAAATCAAGAGAGAAGAGTTATTCTTTTCTCTCTGTAGGAAAGAATTCTTCACAACACAAGCCATGTTTTTACTTCGAAGTCTAGGGGGTCATGCTTTATCTTGTAAGGAAAAGAAAGCATGATCATATGATCATTATAATGAGACGTGGAAACTGCAGAAGTTCTTATCTATTTAAGTGGATAATGACTGAATCCCACTGAGCCCAGTGGCATCTTGTGGTAGTGAATCCTGCAGATTCATGTGGTGCTGATTTACTCCAGATTTTAATAAAATCAGACAATAAATACAGAAATCAATACCTCTCCTTATGTAAGAGTATTATGAAAAACTGAGGGTTAGATCTGAAAACTCATTAACTTGATTGCTATTCAGAAACGCACAGTTAAAGATAGCACAACTGAAAAGGGAAGGGGAAACCTTTGCTAAAAAATTGATAACAAAGATTGATAATGATTATAACTATTTGCTCCTTTTGAATAGGATATACATTTTAAAATGTTCAGTTTTTATGTCTTTCAGACATAAGTTCTGTTTACAATTGATGTCTCTGCCATTAATTCTTACCTTAAAAATTCTTAATCACACAATGTTAATGTATCAAATCAATCATATGCATTTCCAAGTAAATGTGCTTTAGTCTTTCAATTGAATAGAACATCACAAACTTTCTTGGTGGGTATTTTAACTTCTTTGAGGAGCCCTGACTATGTCACTCCCCCCCCCCACACACAATTTTTTGCTACTTTTCCTACTAAATATCCAGCCTCTACATACAGAATCACAGAATCACAGAATTGTAGGGGTTGGAAGGGACCTCTAGAGACCATCTAGTCCAAACCCCCTGCCAAAGCAGGCTTCCTAGACCAGGCTGCACAGGTAGGCGTCCAGGCGGGTCTTGAATATCTCCAGACGAGGAGACTCCACCACCTCTCTGGGCAGCCTGTTCCAGTGCTCCGTCACCCTTACTGTGAAGAAGTTCCCACACACAT
>JANHGO010003251.1:0-27655 GCA_024606505.1 Aquila spilogaster | reverse complement strand
TTCTTTCATGGGAGGAAAATTGCAGCACATCCAGTCACATTCCATTTTTTGTACCATGACCAAAGGTGGGGGGGGGGGCGGAGCTGAGATCTAAACACTTTAACAAATGCCCTACACCACTCCTAGCCAGAGTTTGGGCTTGCAGGGATGGAGAGGGATGAAGCTACCAAGACATCTAAAGGTACAAGTAGACACTGCAGAATTTTGAAGCATCTAAACATGTGAAGCATTTCTTCCTCCATTAAAATGATGAAAATACTTTTTGCTTTGATTTCATTGGAGATGGAATTTAAAATAAATAAATAATAAAACCACACACAACAAAAAAAAACACAAACATGGCAGAAAAGGGACCTACTTTCAATCCCATAAATAACTTTGAAAACTGTCCTAAAAGATAACCTTAGGGATTGAACTCTACAAATTCCATCACACACCGAAGTAACCACTTTACTGCCACTAAAATCCAGACAGTGCCTATCCCACCACCATCCCAGCCTCCAGCATTAAAGCCACTGCTTGTAAACACCTCCAGGGACAAGCAGCCAAGCAGCCATCACAGGACAGGGTCCCTTGGAGCGCTAGTTCACAGCCAAACTTTCATCGGGTTTTTAAGCTAAGCATTCCCCAACCACACTCAGTTTAGCTAGCACTGAAAAGGTGTTCCCATTCTACAAGTGCATGCAAACAGCATGGATGCGGCAGTTTCATCCCTCTAAAAAGCTCAACAAGTGCTCTCCCCATCACCTAAATCCCTCTTTTGATTAAAGTTGGATCAATGATCGCTCCTGCTGGAGAAAACCCCTTAATTTAATGGAAATACTTAATGAAAACAGTAAACACGTTCTTCACAGCAGCCACACATGCTTCCATATGCAACCAAAATTTAGGTACAGAAGAAGAAAGGGTTGACCAATACCCCTGTCAAGAGAATTGTCATGGGCCTCCCTGAAAGCAGGAGTGTTTCAGCAACAAGACATAGCAGCATACAGTAACCTTTACGGTACATCTCTGTGCGCTCAGGGATGCCATCCGCAGCCCGAAGGCAAGCTTTCCACATAATGTCAAGAGTGAAAATGCAGCCAGCTTTCCCACCTGGCCCCACTGGGACCTCTGGGCATGGGCTCCCATGCACTGAAGCAACACAAGGTCTGGCCTTCAGTGTCTGTTACACAACAGCCTCATCAGCATGAAGGTTAAGAGCAGATTACAAAACGACTAAATGAGGTTGTGATGCTTTAATAATCTTACAGCACTTCTGGCAAAACACAGTGTGTTAAATCCCAACAGTTGGATCTAATTCCATTCCAGGAAACTACCTTCTGCTGCTCCACACATCCCATTTAGATCCCATTAGAAAGATTTTCATTTCCTCATGAACAGCATTCATTAATATAAAACAGCAACTGGGTAAACACAGAAAGTACTGTTCCACTATTTCACTCACTCCTTACATGTACAAATTCCCAGCTGCCTTCTCACTTAACAGTGGGGTCAGACTAGCACAGCTTCTGCTGACACTGGTGTGAGAGGAAGAGGTCCACACATGGTGGAAGTGGTGAACTTTCTTTGTAGTTATATAGAAGACACTTGGGCTTCTTCCTTTGTTGAGTTCTTTTCTTGCCAAAGAAAATAGTTGTCAACAAATATTTAAAAAAAAAAAAAAAAAAATTTTTTAAAAAGGGAATAAACAGCCACACCATTAAATCTCAAGCACTGTCTCCCCTTCAGTCACTGTATTCATACACCAGATTCCAGAACAGGGTACAGGAAAGGCCATTTAATGCATTGCTTTGTAGACAAAATTCAACAGATGGCTTTTGGTTTTGTTAATTGACCAGTGATGAAAACTTCCCATAGAAGTTGTTAACAAACATATTTACCAGAAGAAAGTCATCATGGTTGAGTTTTGAAAGACTGACTTTTAGGTCCAGGAAGGTCAGCTCCCTCAACTCCCTCCAGAGCCTACCACAAGTCAGACCCCCAGGAGGCTCAGAGGAGGAACACCACCCTCCAAACCACGCAAAACTGCACATTCTCTCAACAGCTTTGGTAAAACTCTTCCTTCCTCTGCCTTTACAACAAGTGCCAAAGATTGGTGCACGGACATCAGGTTACCCTAATCTCCCTCCATGACATACATTCGTTTGTAGCAACTAGGACTTCAAAACTGATGTTTTTTCACAATGTAGGTTTGCCACTGGCTACACTGTATTCATCTGTGGTCAACTAAATGTTAAAAGCTCCCCTACTACCAAGCCAGACATCTTTCCTAAATGTTGTTTTTTGACAGAGTGCCAAGAAAGTACCCAGTATCACCACTACTGTTTTACAGATGGGATGAACAACTGAGCAAGTCAAAAATTTGTCCTTGACCTCAAAAGGGCCCAAAGTATCTACACCACATGCTCTGGCCTCTTGCTTATCCCAGAGTTGTAGACCTGTGGGATAATCTGGCAAGAGGAAAAAAAAAAAAACCAAAACAAAACACCAACACAACAGCGAAGACAATTTATGGAAGGGATAATAGAAAGGTGAACTAGAGATACTAGCAGATACCTCAGGTACAAGACTAAAGAGAAGGGAAATGCACTTTGGATGCAACAGCTAATGCACAATAGGGTTGCATAGGAGACCACTGGCACATCCATACACCCAAACACTCAGAAAGGACCACCATGGTAATAATGGGACAGTATTTTCAGTAATCCTGCTGGAAGTAATCCTTGCTGTGTGTGTAATTTTCTGACTCCTGATAGAAAACGATGGTAGTAAATCTGGTTTAGCTGTTGTTGTTTTACAAGAGAATTGTACCTTCATCTACACTGTATTTATTAGGAGATCTGTATCCATAAAGTAGAGACAATACTTCTGGTTTGCCAGCTCTGAGGAAATATGCCCAAGCTGAATTATTTTTGTTTGCTGTGGTTAGTGTGACCACTTCTGAGATCTGTCATCATCCTCATTCCCTACCACAGTCAAACAAAATTACTTAAGATTAAAATAATTTAGACTACTTTCCTGTGTGGCATTTATCAATTATTTACTAAGTTTTTTGAATGTTATGTTACATTCCTGGCAGGCTGCTTTGTACTTCAAATCAGTTTCTCCTTTGTGCCAGAGATTATGGGGAGAGGAACAGATCAAAATAAAACTGGATAAGATGCTATATTGAAATCTATCCCTACAAGTAAGTACACCCGGGAGGTCAGAAACAGACAGATCTTCAAGCTCGGGAAATAAGAATGTCAAATATAATGAGAAAGTGAAAAATATTTTTGAAAATGTATTACAGTACTCATGTAAGGAGAGGAAGGTGACAAGGCTCTTGGTTAGTTTGAAAGGCTTACCTCCAAAAGCAATTCATCTTCCCTTGAGAAAACAGGGGAATCGGTTTCTGTGTAGAATTGCAATGGTGGCACCGCAAGAGGAAGGCCCTGATAAAAATGTTCTTTTAAAGTCCCAGCTGCAGAGATGGTCATCAGAGCAGATCTTACATCTCTCTTGCATACATTACCTTTCCTTTTAAAAGGATGCTAAATAATTGAATATCTCAGTGCAGACTCTTGTGACCAGCCCCAAGCCCAAGAGAATAAAGATTATTAGTTTGCAAAGCCAACCATGGAGGGAAAAAAAAAAAAAAAAAAAAAAAAAAAAGGAAAAAATTGAAGGTTTAAATCTAGTTCGCTAATAATTTTTTCTTACAAGTTTTCAATCAAATCTCCTTTAGCATTTCAGGGAATAAGACCAGCAAGAGGGATGGAACAGAAGTGCAACAGAAGTACCACTGAATTTTTTAGGCAGAGCTGTAGTGAGAGTAGGACAAGAAGGATGACCACCACTAAGTGTCCATCAGAGGTGGTGGGAGGCATATAGGGTAAGCTGTGCCATCCTAGACAACAGCACAGATCTGCAGTGATTGCTGAACTAAAACAGGATGAGAAAGAAGAGCCTGGAGCAGGGCACAAGTGCCAAACTACATCACTTTCAGTGTCTCTTTTAGAGCCTGAGCCATCAAACCAAGCCAGGCTGACTGGACAAGCATCTCTTTCAAGAAGGCATCGTTCTGCACATGGCAAAAAGCAATGTTTGGAGCCAAATAAAGTAAAAAAACAAAACAAAACAAAACACCTAAAAAAACCCAACCAAAACAACAACAACAAAAAAACCAACCAACCAAATAAAAAAACCAACAGCCAACCAAAAACCTGAAGAGCAACATCAAAACACAAATGCCTCTAACCAGTCAGGTCTAGTGCTGCCCCTACAACCTGGGCCCATTATAACTGCTCACCCGTGCAGGCCCCATTGCCCCACAGCAGCCATCTGGTTCCTCCTGCCAAAACACACCAAGTCACTTGACCTTGAGGGTGTAAGGCTATGCCTGGAAATGGGATGAGAGGATCCCCACGTTGTAGCAGAAATCAAATCAAATAACTGCCTCAGCTGTTCTGTTCACAACTGATTCTGTTTGTACACCACCGCCCCAAGCAAAATCTAGTCATTCTTTAACAAGAAAATCCACATATAATCAGCCTGGACCCAAGCTTTCCCCACTGTACAACTCTGTTCCCATCGAACAGCACCGGAGCTTCACACAGGACCAACATTTTGCACAGCAGCGTCAATGCAGCCCGTGCAGGCTGAACTGGAAGACACCACGGGGCACCGTCTTCCCACCCACTATCCAGAAGGGGGTCACTGCAGTGGGTGTTTTTTCAGTACTCTCTCAAATGACAATAAAGTCTCCTGGATTTAGGACGTGACAGACTGTGCACATGAAAGAACTGTTCAGATCATCCATTCAACTTCCCTGAGCCCCAGAGCAGAATTTTCTTTGTGTTTTGCTGCTGTTTTGGCCCTTCCACTTGCACAAGCCCCCACCTCAATGTCAGCTTCCCACAGGAGACACTATCACGTAACTCCATACACCTCAATATCAGTGCATCATTCTCAGGCTGCAGCTTAAATTTGCTAGCTGAAAACCTAACCTGTTAGTTATAAAGCTGTCCACACTGAACAATGGTTCTCAGCAGTTCCACTGCCCAGGTATTTCTAACATGTAATTATTCCCCTCCAATCATTCACATATTCCTCGGACACCACGTTTCTTTCGTGATCACCTGTTTTCAGTGCCACCCCCAGATGCCTGGATAAGCATCTCATTTTAAGAAGTCACACTTAAAGCCTTTGCCTTTGTATCTGTGGTTTTCTGTTGAGGGTGTTGCATGGGGCCTTACCTTTTTTAATACCAAAGGCCTTTCATTTCCAATCTCATAGCATACTTTCCACTTGCATCTCTGTAAGCTCCCATCTCCCCAGCCCAAGGACACTGTGGCAGTGCCTTTAGTGTGCTGTCTGAAGCACTCTTATCCTTATGGCCTTGCACTAGTTGAATCTGAAACATTTTTATATCCCTTATGTCAGAAAATGTCTGCCTTTCGTGTTTAACTCATCTCTTTCCCCCCCCGTGCCTCCTGACATGTGAGTTTCCAATCTACAGCTCCATAGTAAGAGCTCTTCGGCCTTCCCCTCACAGTTTTCAGTAGGTAACTTCAACACCCACTAGGGTAACGGCTCTATTTATCCAGTAGACATTACCAAATAACACATATGAACAAAGCTTAGCAACCAATCAGCATGCAGCGCATGCACTGCATCAAGTGTGATGGAATTGACACTAACAGCATCATAAGCAAAAGCAACTAATGGGGAGTTTGAGCAGCTCCCAATAAAAACAATGCAGTCACACTCAGCAAAGGGTTATGGGGCACCTGCTGCACCAAGATGACACCCCAAGGAGGAGGACACCTGCCTAGGACTCCCTCACTTCTCTTCCCACCTGTCTGGGGGGGAGAAGTTTTCCCTTTTCTCTGCCTCTTCAGGTAACTTTGCAGTCAATGTATGCCATCAGCTCTGCTAATAAAGCTTTGTGCACTTAAGGCTAGCTGACCTGTCTTTGTGCAACAAGGGTCATATCCTCGAATCTAGGCTTGACTGCAATTTTGCTGACAAGCTGAACCATTAACAAGCACACTTGAGAAAATAAAGCTCTTGCCATGTCTGCAAATTTGGGGCCTTTTTTATATACAAGATTTTCTTAATGTATTTAATTTCTATAGCAATCTTTATTTTACAGGTTGTAGGAGGCTGCGCATCTTCCCCATAAGTTGGAAGCCGAAATCTTTAGATTCACAACAGGAGATTCAGCTTCAGGACGTGAACTCTGAATTGCAACAGTACACAAAACGTGTTATTTCAAGCAAAGGGATGTTCCAGTTCACCTAAATTAAAACAGCACAAAATTGCCCAAAGCCTCTCAGCTGATGGTCTGTTAAATAATGCACACTTCAATTCAAGGAGTTTCATATGGATTCAGAAGTCCATGGACAGGAATAATTTTCTCCCTTGTCCTGAAGGGACAAAGGCCAAGGGTGTCCCTTGGCCTTCCCTTGACGACTGAGCACAACACTGAGGAGGTGTCTCCCGATTTACAGCCCCAGTTCTCATACAGATGCAGTCTGCAGCTTCAGGGAAGCCACCTAACCGGTGATAAGCTGGGGTTAAGGAGAAGCAGGTAACCTGCCTGATCTGTGCTCGAGGCCAGTCAGCAAGAGCTGGGTAACCAGCTACTTCAGCTTATCCTCCAGTGTACTGCAGCTTTCTCCTTACGGTCTCTCCGAGAGGCCACTGAAGGAACTGGCAGTGCCTAACCTTTTAACCCTGCTTCTACAGAGCCTGAAGGTCCCTCCACTATTGTCTCTTTGGTCCAGTTAGTCATACACCACTCATCCTCGTGTGTATACAGGCAACTGCAACCCACCACAAGCTTGTGTACGGCACCAGTTGGTTTAGGTTATACAGGTATTTTCAACTCACTCATTCTTACTGTTATTGCTAAATATGTTTCAGGGCAGGAATGGATTTCAAAGGCTGTATTTCCTCAGGCTTTCAAAAGTTTCAAGCATTTTAACAATGACAAATGAAGACTTACAGAGTCATTGTTAATGACAGGAAAGGTATTAGGGCTTCTCTAAATCTGTAATTAGAGATGTTAACCTGTAAGATAATATGTTAATACCTACAGTTTTTCTGCTCTGGAGCTGCACCTGGCCTTAAAGTGATGACAAAGGACTAATAAGTAATTTGCATTTTTTCCAATCTGGTGAAGAACTGAGCTAGTTTTAGAAGCTAGAAGAGCTATTCCTTCTCCAACTGTGCTCTCTTGGCTACACTGATTCTAAGCAAAAATATCAGAAAGTCTAATTCCTTTGGCATCTAGGGTTGATAGATTTTTGGCAGCAAATGACATTAACCAAATCAAGCTATGAAGGTATGATCATGATTTTGTATAAAATTTAGCGTGTTAGCAACAAGTACTGACACAGAGACTGCTGTATTTAGATACAGTCTCAAGGGATTTGATACAGGGATTCACAATATTCCAGCAGAAAATTGTATCATTTTGAACACAGAATTGCTAGATAGATTGAAACTCAGTCATTATGGGTCAAGCAAAAATTGCATGATCATTGACTGCACTTAGTTGGGCCAAGTTGTTTTAGTAGGATCACACAATGGCCAGAATTAGATAGTGTTTTGTCAAACACTGTCATTAGCAATCTTGCCAAAGAAGTATAAAGCACTAACTAAAGCCCCACACAATACTGAAGGAAGATGCAACCACCTGAAAACACACAGGGGAAAAAAAATCCAAATGCACTAAAAGATTATTGTAAAAGCAGTAATTTTTTGAAAAGTAAGATTCAACCTGTGTGAATTATACATTAAAAAAAAACCAAAATGCAAAAAAAAAAAACCCCAAAACCAAAACACACCACCAAAAAACCAAAAAACCCACAACCAAAAAGCACAAAGGGAAGCTGCTGACCAAAAAGCAAGAACTTAGTATTCATGAAAGACATTTGGAGCTCCAGGACTATGGAAAAACAAATAAAAAAAACCCCAAACCAAACCAATGCAAAAGAGGATGATTAACTTTTAATCCACACCCCAGATGAGAATATTTGAGAGAAAAGAGAATACATCAGTGAGGTCTCCCTTTTCTAATTTTCTTTTCTGCAATGATGATACTAATAAAGATCATGCATAGCTGCAAGAAAGGTTGAAATTTCAGCAATCTAAATTTTCTAGGTTTTTCCACTTACTGCATAAATGCAACACAAGACTCTGCAGATTGCTTGTGAGGTCCGTATCTAACGTCTAGCATTACACAAGGTCAACAGTCAGGGTAAGCAACATCGAATACAATGAACAATACCATACTGTAAAAATAAATAGCGTTTGGTCAGATGCAGATAAATCTTAAAAGCGTACTTTTAAAAGCTCAGATTAAGGTTAGCCAGACATTCACATTTTCTCCTTAAAAGTTTATTTCTATATATTGGCACACATTACTAGAAGAAATCAGCAAAAAAAAAAAAAAAAAAAAAAAAAAAAAGAAGTGTGGATAAAGGATACAAAAAACCTATGTGCCATTCTTTAATGTCAGTGGTAACACACACATCTGCTCTACTTCCTGAAACCTTGTAAAAGGAGAGATACAGCCATCATTGCAGGTGCCATAAATATTATAATTTATAATGGTGCCCATAGTTGGTAGTTAAACGCAGGCAAATTTTACAGCTGTGTTAGACAATCTATTGAGTAGAGATCTCCCAGACATAGGAGATTATTTTTTATTATTATTATTTAAGGCAAAAAAGCAATAGTTCAACCTTATTTTTAATGGTTTAACAAATTAGGTTGCATTGCTGGTATTAGAATGGTATAAAGCTTTATTAAAAAAAGGAAAAGAGGACACATTTCATATTGCTACCAAATTAGTATTTTCTATAGGAAATCTCAATTAACATTTTTGCAGGTATATTTAAGGACTGACTATTTTTTACTTAAGGGGACTTCATTTATTTTGATATACTGCAAGAAGTAAGCTTTTCCACAATATGGAATGAGCCCTCCTCCTCCTACCAACATCTGCCTCTTCTTGTTCACAGTCATGCACATGCAGACACCCCTTTAGAGCTGCCCTCCTCCCTCTCTCTCTCCCCATCTTCAGGCTGCCTGCTGCCATGGAGCTTTTGCCCCCTTCTTGGATATACCAGCAGCATCAGATATTTATCCCTAGTTAGTGCCTTTCCATTTCCTCGCTCCCTTTGTCTGAAGCATTTCTGATCCTTTTTTTTCCTTTTAGGAGTATTGTCTTTATAAAGTAGCAAAACACCTAATCTCTCACTAAGCTTATGGCAATGCTCCTAGAAGCATATGCAGGCAAAAGCATACGTGGTCAGCTGGGCTCCTCAGAAATGCTTTGCTTCACCCCGAGGTGCTTAAATGCATGTGCAATTCCAGTCTTCAGCAACATTGGCAGTGTTCAGTTTACGGCTGGACTTGATGACCTTAAAGGTCTTTTCCAACCTAAATGATTCTATGATTATCTCATAATAGATGCCTGCAAACTGCTTACAACCACATTTTGGGAAAGAGGAAGGAGAGAGGGCCACTTACACTCCTATGAATATCAGGTTAAATTAAATAGCTGCAGAAGCCAAGAGCTTACAACTCTGAGAAAGATCAAAAGAGAGGCCATCCACCTTCCTGATATCTAGCTAACCTTTGCTTCCTCTTGCTTATTGCTGGTATAGGACAACCTGTAGACCATGCCCAGTTTCCAGTTCAAGTTCAGGATTCCCAAGCAGAACAGTGGTAATCCTGAATCACTGAAAAGTAAATTGAACTCAGCAACACATTTAGGAAAGTTATGGTGAAATGGTGGAAGTATCATTACATAAATTGAATGGCTTTTTCTATTCCTATACTTTGTGCATATGTAATTATTTTTTTAAATTCTGGGGGTTTTTTGTCTAGATGATGTGCTACAAAGTTCGGTTTTAATTATTGATGAAAATAACAGCCTTGAGTCAGCAAAAACAATCTTTTATGTACTTTCAAAAAGCAAAGGGTGCTCATTTGCAGGTGACAGCCTGAAAGGAAGAATCCCTCACAGAGAAGCAGAATCAGTCAAGAATGTTTTTTCTTCAAGACCGAAGGCAAAGTGCCTGAAAAGCCATGCCACGGGTTCCAGGAGGCCACACAGTCACCAGGAGGCTACAGCACCGGGATGAATTAGCTTGCATAAATGTTCAAGCAACTGGAGTTCAGATACCAGTGTAACTGAACTGCCATGGCCATCTTTACAGTGTATTCCTTAGGCCAGATAAATGCATTTTGAGTTAAGCTTTACTAAAGCAAAAAGAGTCCCCGGGTTTGATTCCAATTACATTGAATAGGAGTAATATAATGCGGTGGGAAACTGGCCAACAGCCCACTTAGCTATGACAGGTAAGATGATCTACAGAGCTTAACATCTGTCCCATTGCATGGAGTCAATGGCAAAATTTTGACTGCCTGTGATAGCAGAGAGTCAGAGCCCAGGATGGCAGCACTATTTTCACCAACACTAGCGCAAAGAAAAGAGGGTCTGACAACGTCAGGAAGACAGAATAAATAAGATGGGCATATCTCAGCCTGAAAATAGAAAACACACCCAAATATTTAATTCCCACTTCCCTCAAAAAAAACCAAAACAAACCCCCCCCCCCAAAAAAACCACCACCAAAAATCACAATCCAGCCTCCCTTTCCCCAAACCACGAACTAGCACTGAAATCAATTCCCCAACACTTTAATCACACGCACACGAGTTTAGGACAGTGAGGAAAAACGTGTCGTGCTTTTCAAGGTTAGCTCCCTTCCCCCCTAAAAAAGTTTGTGTTTTCCAGCCTTTGCCCTCACTGTGGTCTCCTGGAGAGAGCAACATTCTTCAGAGGCAGGCTGACAGAGGTCACTGCACACCCAGGCCCAAAGGGACACAGGGGATATCGCCCGCCAGCGGCTGCAGGGCGGACGGGGCTCCCCAGGGCCGCAGGCACCCGGCTGCGCGAGGGGACCTCACAACACGGCGTCGGGTGCTTTGGCCCCGGCAGCACGGCTCGGGGAAAGCTGCCCGTCCCACCAAGTGCCCACCTTTTGCTGGCCGAGGCAAAAGATGACAGCTCACTTTTGGACAGTGCTCTTATACAGCAGGTTGTTTGGTGTCCCAGCGTCCCAAAAGGGTTGCAAAGCATTGACAAGATGGCTAAGCGATTACACAAGGTGAGGTGGGCTGAAGAAAAAAAAAAACCACAACAAAAAAACCCAAACAAAACAAAAAACCCCAAACCAAAAAAAACCAACCACAAAACCCCCTACAAACAAACAAACAAAAAAGAATTTCTGTAGTTTGGCTAAATAGGAACAAAATACCATACAGTGCATACTGGCAGACTTAAATAAGAGAAAACAAGAATGCAGGGTAAGGATGACTAACTGTAAATGAAGGGGATTAAACCTAGATTGACAGAAATTACAAAAAAATAGATAATAAAAAACCTAAAGCTCTAGACAGTATTGTCAGATGGATGCTGGTCAGTCACCAGCAGTCTGCTGTGGCCACAGAGCTTTTCAAGCGTTACACTCACAAAACTTTAAGGGATATTCTGCAGGTGGCAGTCCTGCTCTGGCAGCAACCTGAGGTCTGTCACTGGCATTTTCTCTAAAGGTTTTGCTTTCAGCTACCCAGCTGCAGCATCAGGTCGATACCTCTGCTCCCACGGCCGCTGCTGCTCCTACATCAAGGTACGTAACATCAGCGTGCACACGTGTTGGAACTGGGTCTCCCTGTCACTGTTTCTACAGGCCATGAGTATGTGCAGCTTGTCCACAAATGTTGCTCTCCAGAATTCTGGTTTTCAGTGGGGCTATGCCAACTTGTATCTACCCTTTGAAGTGACAATGGTTTTGGTCAGATGCAGGGAGGAGAGTGCTCTTCAGAAGGTGCTTTGTTTTTGAAAAACTAATGTATTGATGCTTAACAAAAAAGCAAAGCCAAAATCTCAATATTGTGAAAAATTTACCAAAAAAGAGCAAATCACTATGAATTGCTTAATTACCAAAGTGAAAGGGAATGGACAGGAGCCAACACCATTGCTGCCTGAAGGACACAGAAGCACCTACCAGCTGGTTATAGGCAAAAGTCAGCATCTCCCTCCATTTCATCTGATGAATCTATACCTGACAACACAGTACCATTCACAGTGGTAACACCTCACCCATTATAATTCTTAGTTTTGTGTTATTCAGGTTAGCCCTCACACCCTCCCTCACAGCAGTGCAGTCGTTCAAGCAGGGAATGTTCACAACCACCTGTGGAAAGCAGCAAAAGAAACTGGGGGAAGAAAGTAGCAAGAAATTTGAAAGGCATCTAGAGCACTGTGGATATTCTGTTCCCTACCAATATTAGTGGCAATACAGCCTAGACTTAGACTGCTAGCCTCAAATATCTCAGCAAATCAGAAAGATGAATTATTTATGACAGTTTGAGCTTCATACTGAGGACAGCGGAGGTGCCTATTTTCTGCAGTGGCTTCCTCCGAAAGTCTCTCCCTGCTAGAACACTGGAAGTGATATTAGCGACACTGCCTCAATTAAAAACATCATGTTGCCATTGTTTTACAAACCTTTACCAAACTTTAATCAATTTGGCAGTACCATTCCACACCAACTATTTTCTCCAGATTATTTGACAGGGCAACTGTTAGATTGAACCATTTCAAAAAACAAAGCCAGTGGAGGGAGGGGGGGGAACTTTTGTCCACGTCAAGGTCTGAAGACCCCCAAAGGTCAACCTCCGCTGCGCTTCAAAGCGGCAAGCCTGAAATCTGGCCATAGGGCTTGGAATTAAGGATGTTCCTCCTCCCCTCAACTTCCACACTACAGCATGCCCAAACTATGGTGGTACTTATGAACTCTTTGTTCAGAAGGAGAAATAAGTATCATGTGTACGCCACAAAGCTGGTAGAAATCTGCAACAGATTTGCCATCACAAATCCAGTCTTAAGTGGTACTTTTCCAGCTCTGCACAAGAGCAGATCTTCTCTACAAAGGCAATATGTCAAACGGGCATCTGATCACTGGCAGTAGAAAGATGGTATCCCCATTACTCTCACTAATCTTCCTGCTGGGTCCACTGATTATATAAAAAGCCAGAGAGACAATCATTATCTTATATTCTCATTACCTGCATGACAGAGACCACCACATTTCCCCAAATTCCCATTTGGCCTCAGCTCTACCAAATTAAATCATTCTTAAACATTTTCCAGAGGTCAAGAATTCAAAGCAGCACTTAGTAAATCAGGTCAGTGAGTCTTAAAAGCACACATCTTTTTTGGCTAAAATTCATCTAACTAGAATCCAAGGATGCCAAACAGGGTGTTTACACTGTAAGTAGACATAATTTTTTACTTCTCCTCATTATTCATGACACAGTCCCAAAGCAAATTTACAGCAAGCTTTTAAAAATAGCATTAATAATCTTAGGGGCTGTATTAAGACCCTAATTAAGATAGTACATGAATGTTTCCTGCTTGCATGTGAGATGACAGTTTTAAGCTACACAGTCACAAGACTCCTTAAGGAATTTATGTTAACACCAGTTTGGAAAAGATGGTCGTCACTCTTGCTTTCGTACAAGGTGTCAAGGCATCAAGTCAGAAGTATTTCACTGCCTTGGTGTGACCTGTTAAGCCACATTTAGGACCCGGCTTCTCAGGGGACGTTGTAATTCACAGCGTAACTCCCTGGGCTCTGGCTGCAGCTGCAAGCAGTCGCCACCTCTCAAAGTGCTTTCCAAGATGACAAGCGAGACACCGAGGAAAGGACAAGTCTTCTCACAAGCGTGCAAGGGCTTTGCTGAGGTGACCTTTCTAGCTTCATGCGGGACCTCCTCAGCAGAAGCGAGAGCAGGGTCCAGGGTCCAGTTCCCAACAAACGATGCAGCTGCTTCAGCACCAAGACCAACCCCTCATTCAATATTATTGCTCCCTGCCCACTGCTTACCCAGCAACTTCGGTAATAGAACGGGACAGATTTATCAAACAACGTCCTCTCTTTCCCACAGCCCAGGTTCACCTGCAGGGTAAATCACTCCCGCATGCTGCAGTTGCAGGGATCACAGCCAGCCTTGGAACAGGCTCTTCCAGAGTCCTCTCGCTAGAAACGTCGAGTGCTGGCACTTCCGACTGCCCTTGTTGGAGCTGTGGGAGTTCAGCCTGTTGCCAATTAGGCCTGCAATTTTGGGGGAGCCATAAGCTCAGAAGAAGAGTTGATGAAAGGAAGTCCAATCGAGAAATAAAAGGTTACAATTCCGGCCCCGATTTTGTATCATCAGTCCCAGACAACTTTTGTTTGAACAGGTTAGCCCTGAGAAACCATGCAAAATACATCACAGTTGAATGGGGTATTACCAACAGCTTCTCCCTCTGCTCACAGCAAGGCAGAAAAAGACACCTCCAACTTTTCAGTAAGAGTTAAACCTTGATTCAGCTTTCAACTTAGATTAAATATTCCTCCCTTCAGAAGTTAACATATATAAGTGAGGGGGGGGGGGGGTTGCTGGATAAACAGCACAAAGGCTTCTCACTGGAAACAATTGCCATTTAACAACATGTATCCTAGAAAGCTGTAAACAAGTCCTGATTTAACTGAACAGACAACTCGTTATTACTGAAAGCAATCATATACTCTCAGTGACCAAAGCTTTCCTGGCAGAGCTCTCTCTCTGGATTTATCATTAACATCGACATCCTAACGCTGCTAAATAATTCAGCACAGCATTTAGCTTTGTGTCCTTGCCTCTCTACCCAGAAACCACTCTCACTGTTTACTGTATGTTCCAGCAACAGGGAGGAAAAACCTGCCTGGATCGTGGTTCCTCCTCGCACTGCATAACTGAGGGGGAACCTTTGCTCTCGACATACAAGCATGGGTTTTATTTATTTTTATTTTGTTGGAAAAAGTGTTTATTAGGTACCTAAATATAGAGTGTTATTTATCCACACGGAGTCATGACCATGTGGGCTCAGATTCACATGCAAATTCCCCTTTTAATAATCCTAATGCAGGGAGCGCTCCAATCAGAGCACTATCAGTCCCGGCTCCCGGATACCTGATGCCAGCTTTGCTGGTAATGTAGGCCACCGAAGCAAATCCAGAGAGATTGAGTTGGAAGTGGGGAGAGGCTCTGAGATCTATTTGCTTGGCTTCCTGATGACAGGGGGGGGTGGGGGGGTCTAACTTCTTTTTTTCTTTTCCACTATAAACGGGATATCATTTAAGAGGGATCATTAACTGAGAACAGCCCAGCTGGGTCAAGGCTGGGAGGCGGGGACACGGTTGCAAGCAGCAAAGCAAGGTGGAGGCACGAAGACAGAAGACCAGGTTAATGAAGGCATGAGGTGGCTCTTGGGCAGCAGCTGGAGAAAATTTGGACACGCTGACAGGGGAAACTATGACTGGCTAAACAGTGAACCTGGTGGGCCACTTCTGGAAACAGAGCTTCAGGTCTGTACCCTCCTGCTTGTCTCTGTGGCATGTCCTTTGACTTTGCATGTGTGTGTACATCTGTGTAATGCCTCAGTGTATAGCACAGAGTAAATACCCGAGACATATCAAAGCAGTACTACTCAATTACATAGAGTCAGAGCATTTATTTATTGCTGTTAAGTTGTTTTAAACACATTTGTGGGGAAAGAAAAACATTAGATGGAAAAATCTTGATGGAGCAGCAGGTAAAGTAGTTTATTTCTTTTAAGCATAATGCATTCTGCTATTCCTTGATTTCCTTTCTTTTAAATGCATGTTTATGCTTTGGATCTGGTCCCATGAAGCCTTTCTGCAGATGTTAAGAGTCAGTAGCAGGCAGCAATGAACTCCTGTTCCCTAAGCTGTGCGCTGATTACTTCTGCGAGAGAGGATCACATGCAGGCAAGTGGGGGGAGGGAAATAGCCCTCGGAGATGAAAACACAGCCTGCCTTTCTGGCTTTGTCTGTGAGACAGCAAAAGAAATAATAATTTAAGGTGCACATATATCCCCAGTAAATGGCCATCTGAGTCAAGTAGCATTAATAAATGAACTGGCCATGCTACTTAGCTGAGGTATCAAGTGTACCATTGTAAAATAAAAGGGGGTAGGGTCAAAATAGGAGAAAAAGTAGTTTTTAAACGCCTCTACAATTTTAACAAAGTCTACCTCATCAGTAACTTTGCCAGAGTTAGAATGGCAAAGACAATGTCTTCACACCTTGAGACTGGTTTTGTCTGACAGTGAGAAACAAACAGCATCACCAGAGTCACATTCTAACAATTATTTGAAAATTCAGTGTAAATCTAGGCTCGCTTTAAAATTATGTGTCATAATTAATGTATACAAAAACTATTTGCCAGAGCTATGTTTTTGCTTTTTACAAGCAATAACGAATCAACTTTAAGAAGTAGGATGGAGCTTGGAAAAGCACCTATACGTGGACCACAACCTAATGACTTCAAAGCAGACTTCGTTCCAAATCCGCTTAAAACATTTCAGAAGTATCAGTTTTCTGATTCAACTTCAAAAGATATTAGTATAAATATGGCCTATATTAATACAAATAATCTTAATAAAGTTTTTAGTACCCTAATAAATCATTAGCAACACGATAAATCCTGGCACCAAACAAACAATCACTTCAATGGGAACTTAAGCAAGCCAAATAAACTTTCATTTTTCTATCTTTACACAAAAGCTCTCTTTAAACTCATGTTTAGCCTTATTAGGTCATTCCCTTCAAAGCCAGGTACTAGGCTTCTTTTGTCTAGACAAAGAGTTCAATTCTAAACCCATTCCATTACTCATCATGGAAATGCCACACAACTCGGCTGCACCCTGCATTTCATTCCTTTACCAACAGGAACGAGTAAAAGCTCATCTAAACTGATATGAGTCATGTAAACTGTAAACTGTACATGCTCAGCATGTTAAAAAAATTTGGCAGACAGATTACTAATGAAAGGCTTTACTACTTCTAGTCTGTGCTCAGTGTTTGGGAAAACTCTGCTTCAGTCCCTACAAAGATACAAATGAAAGGAAGGGAATAAACATGAGCCTACAATGGCCAAACCATCCCACTAAAAATCATTTCTGGGAAAAGAGAGGACTTTTTAGAAACATAATTCCTTTCACCCTCATGCCCTTTTCTGCCTTTCTCTTTATAAAGGATATTTTCCCTGTATTTATGGGTCTGTAACTTATTTCATGCTGGAAGTCAGAGCCTTATTTTTGTCAATTACAAACCTGATAATAGCTGCTTGTGATGACACAGGCAGAGCACGCTGACCTCCAGTGAAGCAGCAGCATCAAAACCAAACCAGTCAAGAAAACACTACCAAATAATTCCCTCAGTCACTTTATATGCTTGGTTTGGAAACTTCCAGCTGTTAAACAGTAGAAGATTTTACTTTATATATGTTCTGCAGTTGGTTTATTTGCTTACACTTTCATTTCAATTGCTGAAGATTCAGTTTTGTTTCTAGATCATTTTATTTTCCAGTTCTGGCAGCTATTTCTGATACCTATACACACTGGTTCCTTTTCCAGTTTTAGAGCTTCAGTTTTAGAAGTTAGTTTTAGTTCAGTTTAGAACTTTAGTTTTAGTTTAGAACTTCAGAGCAATTATTAATTTTTTCTATGATGTGACCTTTGTTTCATTTTATTAAAATTATTTCTATTTTTAGTATAATTTTTTTTAATGGCTGTAAGATTTTCCAAGTCTTTATGTCAAGATCTTTGCAACATTCTTCAGTAGCCCCTTAGCCACTCATCCCAGAAATGGGCACAAAACCACAACAGAAAAATGGAGACTAATACTGCTCAATTGTCTCCCAATACATTTGATATATATCTGGATACCTACAAGAAGTTAATCAGCTTTTTTAACTACATCTCAATGTAAAATCAGTCCATGTAAATGTTTGGCTGGAGGCAGTATCGAAATGGACATGTAAGTCCCTGTTCAGGTTCTGGGCATCTATGGGGCAGTATTAACTTATTAAAACAAATTTCAAGTCAAATAATAAACTAAGTAGCCTACAGATTATTTCACCCAAATAGGAAAGCTAAGGCTTAATGTTAGCTGCATTTAAAAAGTTATGGACACTTTGAAACACAGACTGAGGAAAACTGGTCCTTACTGTTACCTGTTAGCATACAGAAAAACATATTACTCAATCCTTAATCCTACTTGCTTCACATACTACAATCTGCAAAACAGTAGCAAGACACACTCACTGTTCTTTCACAGGACATTGTATTCACTTCATCACTAGCCATTCAATGTGCTGCTCTGCCCACCTTTCTCAACATGCAGCCCAGGGTCTTATTTACTGCATCTTCTTCAAACAACAAATTTCTTGTGTCTTGTTTTGTACACATGACTGAATAGATAGTCACCGGGCACTTGTGTAGTTATTTTTAATAGAAAAGGATAGAATAGGAGTAGTTCAGTTGGAAGGGACCTACAACAATCATCTAGTCCAACTGCCTGACCACTTCAGGGAGTGCAAGAGGGTATGAACTGTTTTATAATTACTTATATGTCATTTTTGCTCAGATCCCTTAGTGTAATAAAGTACTTACAGGCTTAGGGCATCCCTCTTCCACCTTCAGAGACAGCAACACAGATGCAGAATTTCTACAGACCAGACCAGGGATCTCAACCCAGGCACTCAAAGCGAGGTACAACTAATGAATAACCCACCACAAACACCTCAGCTGAACTATCTTGCCCCCACTAGAGCATTCAGTAACAGATACAGGAGTACAGCTCCCCAGGAGAGCATTCACTATCACAAACTAGCAGGCAGTCTTCTCTCTTCCCCCAGCCTCCTGACTCGGTCAGTACGTACTCTCCATATCCTGCAACGCACTACCCTGAGGTACTGTGGTCTTCTTCCCCAAGCAAGCTATCACAACCCTAGAGTAGGCACTTTGTACACAATAACATAATTAAAAATGATGTGTGTTGTGGATCAAATTATGGATTCACAGATTTCCAAAACTCTGGCATTTATTCAGCCTTGAGGGCTTGAATTTGCAACTTTGGAAGCAATGCTTTAGGTTATCCTTGGAGGGTTTTAAACAAAAAGGGAGAGTTTTCAGGCAAGTAACTACACTGACACCCAAATGAATCTAGGTTGTCCTTTTATACCTACTTTGCAGACTGTGGCCATCTGAGCTAGCTCATACTACAAATAGTTTCTCTTCTTCCATTTTCTTACCATTAGATGCAAATTGGCCCCTCCAACAATAATATATTTTAGATATTTCTGTTGGTGGGTATTTCTTTGCAAGTCCCAAGACTGCTGGGTTCCAGTTAAGGCTTTGGAGCAAAGTATTCCCCTGAGACCAAAGACCGTTTGTTAATTCCTTCCATTAAGCTTAACCTTTCCTTCCCTGGCCTCCCCATTTGCCACTAGCCCTTTCCTTTTTCTTCTTCTGCAAAGAGAATGGGACTGGTGCAGCGAGAGAGGACCCCCACCATTTGTTCCTCAGACTTCTCTGCTTGGTCCTAACCAATCCTACTGCCCTCATTCTCAGTTGCCTTTTGGCTTTCCTCCCCACAGCTTTCCATCTTATGCATCCTCCTCACAAGCCGAGGCTCTCCATCCACACCGCTGCACAATTCTGATCTGCCCCCTTCTCCACTCTGCCCTCCCCTGACGAGTCCACAGCTCCTCACTTCAGAAACAGCAGTTCTCGTCCTGTGCTTCAAATCCACATCCAACCCACCAGTCCCTCCTCTGTCTCCTCGCCATCCTGCAGACTCTCTGAAGTCCGGTCTTTGTCTGAGGCCGTGTCTTACGACAGGACGTGTCAGACAACCGTAACACTAGTCTGTGCTTCCACCAGCACACAAAGGATGCGCCGTCCTTGGCCATTATTTAAAACATGAATATCCTTTCAGTGAAATTTACAGGGAAGTGGCACTGAGTTTAAAGGTAAGAGAATCAGGGCTTTATATATCTTTTACTAGTCTCATGTAGGAAATGCTGGCACAGTCTCACCCTCTATCCTCACAAACAACCACAACAGTGTACAACTCACAGATCCCAAGAACAACTCTTAACCTGACTGGAAGCCTACTCCCTACAAATTAAACCCAAAACTTACACTTGGATCTCAAAAACTTACTCTTCACTGGTCATGAATAATGCTGTCCAGTATAAGCTCAGCTCTTCTAAATATTTATTATAAGAGTATCAGTAACACAACAGTACCAGTGAGTGTCAATATACGTAGTGCACAAACATAATACTGAATGCTTTTTCTCATTCTCCTGTGAAGCGTTTTATGCACCTCATAAGACATACTAAAAAAGCGTTAGCAAACTTCAAAAAAAAAAAAAAAACAAAACCCCTCATTTTTAAAAAGTGATTTAACATCTGCATTAGAGTAATAGCTGAACAGTTGCTTCCAACTCTGCTGTTTCCTGTAGCTCATTTAATGGTCAGGTAAGACAACAGCCTGTACTGCCAGAAACTCTTTAATAAGAAATGATCAGTAAATATGAAATAGTTCTTTAGTATGCATTTTGGTGGTAAAAGACAGCTGGGCAAAAAAGCTCAATAGCTACTCCACAAAAGTTTCAATGTATTTTAAAATTACTTTAATGGGTTTGGCTTCAGACCCACAATACCTCAGGAAAAAAAGCAGAAATCTCCCCTACACTATTTGTTAGAAGTCAAAACCTATTTACTTTCTTTTTCTTAGTCATGACCTCATACTAAGAATTCCATAATATGACAATAAAGTGGAGAGGTAACAAATGCCTGGTAAATAACGAGATGAACGTAGGTTACAGTGTGATTTTGTAGCTAAAAGAATGACCATGATTCTTGGAAGAATAAGCAGAGAAAGCTTTTGTAGACTAAGAAGGACGCACTGGAGTTACTGGCCCTTTTCACAAAGCCATTACTGCAAACAGCCCGTTTGGATCCCTGCTTCCAAATGCTTTGAGGAAAGAACCACTCGAGTTCTCCTAGCTTGAAAAGCTGCCTTCGTTCAAAATAAAGGAAATCTGATCCATTGACCTGTTCAGTCTCACCATAAAAATGTGAGAAAGCCATCTGATTACAGTCTTCAAGTACTTACAAAGGGAATGAATTGATAATAAACAGCATTTTAGGGTTTGAGTTTCACCCCCTCTCTAGACTAGACTCTGAATGAGATGCAGTTATTAGGAGCAAGAGCTAGATAGAGTCAGACTGGAAATAAGCTATATTAAATTTTAAAAAATGAAGCTAATACAACAGAAAAGCACAAATGTTGGGTTTTTTTAACAATAGCTTATAACCCCTGTTAACACTACAGCACAATTCAAAAGCTGTGGGACAGAGGTCTTTTGCGCTACATTTTGCGGGAGACAAAGCTGACACAGCAGTCACAACTGCTATTACTCTTAGACCAGAAGTTCATTTTTCAGTTTTAAATAGGGAAAATTATTCTTAGACAGCTGGCAGAACAAGCTCAAGAAAAAGCCCCAGTCCAGGCTGTCCTGACATACTGTGTTTTATTAGGGGCTGGCCTGTAAGGTTAGAACAGCCCAAACAGGTATTGTAGGCAGTGGGTCCTGATGAAAGGGATAGTCGTTGTAATATTTGTTCTTTAAAGTAAACAGTAGAGTTTTCCAAATAGAGAGAAACAACAATAGGTGGTGGATCACCAGCCCTATTCCTCTGCAATTCAGTGTTCTCCCAAGTTTTAAAAGCTGGACCGATCTCCCCTGAAGAAGACCCAGTATAATCCAAGAGCAATAAAAATTGCATACCAAACTACATACAGTTCCAGGTTGTTGGGTTTTTTCCCCATTGGAGACAGGGTTTCCTAGAAACCCACCACTCTTTGCAACTTCTCCATTTCTTTTGTCTTTAGTTGTCATTTGTTTTAATGGACCAGCAAACAGAACTAGACAATTCATGAGCCTGCAAAACATATTGCTTGACTACCACTAATGCAGACAGAAAGTAATTTGGAAAAGCAACTGCTACGTCATAGCGGGGGGAGATGGAGAATGTATTTTTATCTCTCCGATTAGGAGGTCTCCAGGAGTCCAACACACTACCTATGTGCTTTGATTACAGAGCAGACAACAGACAAGTTCAACCAAAGACGACATAGAACCATTTCTGTGCATCATATTGCCTGCCACCATGATGCTCTTCCTGGCATTCCTGCTGCTCTTCCTGTACCGCCGTTGCCAGCGCCCCACTCCGCAGGGGCAGATCTTCAGCATCGACCTCCCCGAGGCCCTGCCCGAGCACGATGTGTCCAATTTCCTTTCCGTGCTGCCCTGGAACAGCGAACAGAGTTTCCACTACTCCACTCTGCTCCCCGATGCCACGTTCCTCACTGTGTGTTTGCCTCCGTCCTATGAGGAGGCCACCATGAAGACTTCCATGAACGAGGCTCACATTGAGCTCTCTCCAGATCCAGTGCCTCCTTATGAAGAGAGCACGCTGCAGTCCAGCAGCACCAAATAAACTTCCTACGGAAGCACCTTAGCTGAAGCATGCAGCCCCTCAAGGCACAAACGTGGAACTGCTATGGCCTTTCAAATTAGCAAAAAGATTCTAAGAAGTGAGGCACCAAACCAATGAATTAATGAAGGAAGAAACTTGGAGTAACAGGGAATGAGTCTCTTCACCTTATCCTAGAATTCTCTACCTTCCATTTGTGGTACGCATACACACACAGCACAGCACCGAATCGGTCCCAGACTTGTAACATGGGTATTCCAGTTAAAGCATGTCACGCAAGGATTAAACTTCAGGGCAGGTGGGAATCTGTCTCTCTGCAATCCCTCAGCTGCAAGGAAACATGAATTATGCTACAGATTCACCAGTCATAAAAAGGGCTTTTAGCACATACCTATTCTGGTTTGGCTTTTTCATTTTTATGTGTTTGTTTTTAATTGAATTTCTGACAAGCTGATTCACTCCATCTGTGTGTGTTAACATCACATCATTCTGCAGTGCTCTGGAATGATTGCAACAGCTCTCAGGAAAGCAAATAAATATCTAACCTCTACAAAATTTCCAGCAACTCTCCTCAAAGGTTCAAATGTGCACTATGGATAAAGGCTGTCTTATCACAGTTGAACAATGAGGACAACCAGAGAAGACCTGAACATTCTGCGTGAGGAAGACTCCAGCAGCACCACACATGAGCACACTCACACTGTTGCTGCAGGCTACTTGCCAAGGTCTGCAAGGTCCTGATGTTCCAGGCTACTGGCTTGACTTCTTTTCCAATTTACAAGTCTACAACAATAAACCCTGTGACCTATTTGGTGTGGCATGTAAAGGAGTTGGGGAAAAATTAATAAAATCAAATGCACAAAAAAAAAAAAATCTGGTCTGTATTTCAAAAGAGCGTTATACTCCCTTCCCCTTCAACACCAGGGCAAAGTAAATCTCATTCAAGTACATTGGTGGCAGTGTTTCAGTTTCAGGAGGGCTTGCACATGCATACTTTTAGACAATGATGTATGCTATCTTTAATTCTTTCTTACAGGATAGCATTTTCACTATGTTGATAGATGCTTTTGTTATGGAAGGTGGCTACTATGGATCCCAACAGCCTCAAAAGTTATGACAGCTTCTCCCTTGCAGGTATGAGCTATTCTGTGACATTACACTTGTCTGTGGCTTGCCAACATAGCTACTACATATTATTGTGTGCAGTCTTCGTGTAACAACTAAACCCAAAGGCTGTCCTGACTGGCACATTGTGATTCCAGCAACTGTCATGAGGTGTCAATATCAGCCACTCCTGCTTTGTGAAGAGAGAGAGAAGATGGAAAACTAATGGAAGAAGAAATCATCACTGTACAGCAGAAGAAAGGCCACTTTTGAGCTGCAAGTAGTTAAATTTCATGTTGTTATGCCAACAGTGGCACAAATCACATCACCACAGTAACCAAGTAGTCCAGGTCAGAACTGATGATCCCACTCATGCAGTTCCCTTAAAACAAGAAAAAAAAAAAAAAAAAAAAAAATCTGTCTTTTGTAATTCAGAAATGGGATTATCTTCTTGAACTACACTTTTGAGATCGTTACGTTTTCTAACGTTCCCTTTCGGTCACCAGACTGTAAGAACAGAAACAGCAGATGTTTTGGACAAATCCAAATTCGATCAACCATTTTTCTTTTCAGATCATGTATGGGATAAGTTCTTGGTATTTGCTGATGCATTTGAAAGTACTGTATTTTACTGTCTCCTTGCATTTTGTCTACCTCCTTATTATTTGGTATATGCAGTTGTTGCCAGCTACAAGGAAAGCTGGAAAAACACAAGAGCCCCAAACAACATATGCTGCCTAATCAGCAAGGCACAAAGGTTTGAGACTCAAAGATAAACCAATTGACTCTGGTGCCTGTATATTCCACTAACTTCAGCAGAATTGTACAGGTGTGCTTGAAAATTCAGCCATAGTCGCATCAAATTGAGTATATTTTGCTTTAAAAGATCTGCTGTCTTCTGAAATGAGTTACACTGTTCTTTAGCACAATTTCTTTTTTTACCATTACCAGGGTAGCACCTGAAACCCAAGCCCTGGGCTTATCATTCTAAACTGCACTCCAGTTACAATTAAGATAACTTCCTGACTGATATTTCTTGTGATCAAGACTGATATGCTTCTAGAAGTAGTTGAAAATTGCTATTCTCTCCAAGAATATAGAGCGATTGCCTCTGACATAGTATTTATCGGATAAGTCTCAAATCCTGCCTTAGACAAATAGTTTCTGCTCATTTGCAGTACTATCGAAAATTAAAGCCAGATACTTGCTCAAATTCAAATGAATAGAAACACCCCCATGACTTAAATTCTTCTTTCTAATAGACTGCTTTTTATTCCATCTGGAATTGGTATCCCTTACCTCATTCCAACACAGATTTGTCTAGTCTTGCATGTTAATTTTCCCTAGTGGGTTTTAACCTAACCAGCATCTCACTCTTAAATCTCCACCCCAAAGAGAAGGTCCAGTAAAACAAAAGAGAAGGTTTCTCATGCAAACATACTGAAATTAATCTCCATTGCCTAGAAGCTACCTCTGATCATATCAGCCTGTGGTGACACACATGTTAGTAACCACAGTATTAATGGTATTAGTGCTACTGGTTGCAGAGCAGCTATCAGGTCCTTGGAAAAACACCTTCTGCATCTGTCGTGGTTTAATCCCAGCCGGTAATTAAGGACCACACAGCCGCTCACTCCCCCACCCAGTGGGATGGGGGAGAGAATTGGAAAGAAAAAGATAAAACTCGTGGGCTGAGATAAGAACAGTTTAATAGAACAGAAAGAGTTTGAACAACAAACTTTCTGTTCCTATGCCCTAAAGCTACATCAAAGTAAGTTTTGTTCATCATTTCCAAGTTTTGTATGAAATCAGATGTCTGTTTCTTTGAAAATCTGATACTATGACATTTCACATGCATCCAGAGATCACTGTAACCCTGGCATTGTACTTTATAACCACAAGGTCCTTATATATATATTTCTTTTTGTTTAAATCTTATTAAGAATAGGACTTATTAAATATTAATGTCCGCTAATACACCTGTAAAGTCTTACAAGTTGTGAACTCACCATGATGTGAAGGGTAATTTTATTTCAGTTTTCCATTAAGAAAATACTAACAACCATGATGAGATTATATATATATACAACACCTTGTTTATACTTAGTAAGAACCTATGGAACAATACAGGCCCCCTCTTATTAAGGAGGCTTTCAAAAGCTTAGAGCGCAATCTCTGTGCTTGTCCTCTCTGTAAGAGCTGCCGGAGTCCCTTACTGACATGGGTCCATTACTCTGTAGACCAAGATGCATCTCATACACATGCAAGTTTCTTGCTCAAAAGACATTTAAAGGAAAACAACACAGGTAGTTTATACAAAATGGTTCTACTAAATATGTGCTGCAAACTTTCAGTGGATATCTCCAATAATAATACAGTGGTTTAGTATTAATAGAATATCCTGCCTCTCTTTTACTTGAAGGAAGAAAAGATGACATCTCTTTGCAACCACAGTAGGAGCCCAGAAATGAACATCTTGGATAAAATTGAGTCATGCCTGTACACAGATTGAGCATCTGGCACCTAATCTTTGCTGAGCTGAAAACTAACTCACGACTCACTGGTTTGTACTTGCTAATGAGAAAATGTGTTTTCAAAATAGGACAGTCACTGCTTGGTCTTAGGAAGTAACCAGCTTCCACCTTTGGTCTAAGAAAGGAAGAACAAGCATTTCAGCACACATATTTCACTGAAGAGAGATGCTCATTTGTAACAGATATCTTGATTAGAAATTTAGATCCTGGCTTCACTGAAGTGGAATAACTTTAAAAAAAGAAAGAAACCCCAACATCAAGTCAGAATGTCTTTATGATAGTTCAGTAATACCACACTGGCCAAGAAAGAACTGCACGCAAAATGAAACGTTTGGCTTCATCTATGCTTACAAGGATTTTACTTGGGTCCCTGTGCCAGCAAAACCTCCAAATACAGACACACAACTACTTTTGCCAGTACAAACTCAACTAGCATGAACTACATATGCTCTAGTAGTAAAACAGCTCTTACAAATATAAGTTTTATCTATCTGGGAAGTTGAGTCAGCAGTCTTACTCTGGCTAGGAGTGTAATTTTAATTTTTTTTTTTTTTTTTTTTTTTTACAAACTTTTAAGGAGGAAAATTGCACAAAAACATCAAATAAGAATGAGCTAAATGCTTA
This sequence comes from Aquila spilogaster, assembly GCA_024606505.1. Taxonomy (NCBI): domain Eukaryota; kingdom Metazoa; phylum Chordata; class Aves; order Accipitriformes; family Accipitridae; genus Aquila; species Aquila spilogaster. Next base: position 923 of record JANHGO010003251.1, on the reverse strand, counting down.
TGGCAAATACTGACTGCTCTCTCAAAAACCCTCTGTAAGTGAAACAGGAATTTTTAATTATGGAATTTATTAATTTCAGTTTAATTGTTAGTAAATAATCATGTTATGCCATGACTATTGTTACACAGTAGTTCTTTTCATCATTTGCTTAACCAGGTCTTCTGCAGAACAGGAAAGGCATGCGAGTGTGGAGCATAGGGGAAGTGCCCTCTGTAATAAACACGGCATACCGTTGCAATGGTATAGCTAGCAAGGCTGGGTACAGCTAATAAATCAATGCCACAGAAGCATAGATGTCAGTGAAAAATCTCGTTAAAAACTCTTGGATACTTGACTAGACTGACAGCAGTGTAACTCTACATTTGCACTTTCACAGGCTTCCCATTAAAATGTTAAGTAAAAAAAAAATCCCATTTGTTGAGGGTGTGAAAATCAAACTTGTCTATGACTTTGGCTCCAGCAGTAGTTTTACTTCTGACTATTCACAAAAATGTAATGTCTAGGAGAGTTTGTTGTCAGAAAATAAGTACAAGGAAGAAGCAGCAATCAAGACTTTAGTACTTAGAATTTCAAAAAAGTCATGCCATTAATATCATGTTATATGCTCCAGCCCTTTCCATATTCATTTGTTCCTACAAAGTCAGGCTGTTATTTTTTTTCTTGAATGCTTATCTTACAACTTTTCAGGTATTTCCATCTGTGACAAAATAAATACTTTGAAGCAGAAGAACATGTACAGGTAATCCTTTCCAATCATGTCAAGCCCATTCATAGGATTCAAGGTCTAACTTTTATATTGTAGGGTGTTTTGGTTTCATAGAATCATTTAGGTTGAAAAAGACCTTCAAGATCATCGAGTCCAACCATCAACCATGCCCACTAAACCATGTCCTGAAGTGCCTTGTCTACGTGCTTTTTGAATA
>JANHGO010003250.1:0-27661 GCA_024606505.1 Aquila spilogaster | reverse complement strand
CATCATATTGAGAAGATAATCGTGTGTAACTTATGCTGTAACTAAGTAAATTGCAGTAAACAAGCAGCAAAAGTCACCGTCAGTAAACAGAGCAGATGACAATTCTAAAACAAGGCCTACGGCTTCCAAACTGTCTGCTTCTCATTTTCATCCTTCAGAAGAACTCGTGCAGAATAGACCTTTGTTAGTGTGTCTCACTTCCTCTTACAGATCACTAACTATAGTTCTAAAAAAAATTATAATTCTGAATAGAATTGGCTGAATAATTCATAGCAGTTATGCTTGTCTGTGAGTGTCTGCGAGTAGATCATGATCATCTTAGCTGCATTCATTATTTAAAATTATTTGCCAAATAGCTGCTACTGATAAGCTCTTGCACTGTAGTTGTTTGGGAGCTGCTAGTTGCAGATATTTAAGATTTGTATGCTATGCTGGGCATTCACAGCTTGATATTTGATCAAAAACATACATCCAGTCATTTGTTGCACGTGCATTAAACATGCTTACAAAATCACTCAGACATTCTCAAGTAAACACAGACATGAAATAATAAGAGTTATTACCTTCAGCACTGAGCAGCGAGTGAGCTCACCAGGCGCGAGCTACGCATTTCCCTGAGTCGTGTCCTGCCTCCAACACAGGCACGCTAAAGAGCAAAGAATCTCCTGCCTGGGGAAGTACCCCACAGCAGACACAGGTGACACAGACAGCACAGCAACAGCATCGTGATCCTCTGCACACAAGGGATTTGGTTTGGGATCTCATTTTCAGATATGAGAAAGGATGTGAACTGAAATGACTGAATCCCGTCCTCTCATGCGTGAGGCAGAAAACTAAGTGACTGAAATAGAGACAAACTGTCAGCTGAAATGCCAGGATTAAATCCCTAGGAAAGAGATGTAGCCCACTTGGCAAAAGCAGGTGCATTCCAGATGTGGGTCTCTCAAAGACTCTGTTTATGCAGACAATATTGCTGGAGTTTTAAGCATTTGATGAGCCAGAATCTGGTAGCAGATGCTCCACTATAAATCCATCTTCTGCCACCGAAGCCACTGGAATTACTCTGTACTTACTACTGCACAAGGAAGATCAAAACCGTTCCAAGTGAGAACTTTCGCTCCTTGACGATCTCTAAGAAACCAGAAGTTTTTAGATATTTTTCCTCAGAGCTACTACAATTAAAATTGTCATCAGTTGTCTATATTTGAATACAAACAAACCACTCTGCTCTAGCTCAGTACAAAGCCCGATGTTTTCAGAGCAGGTTAGAAAGAAAGGTTCCTGTTAGTCTAACTCCCTGAAAGCAAGGTCTCAGAAGTATAACTTAAGCCATGGGCGAGCGCAAGGCTGAACAAGCAGCACATATAAGCAATTTGCTCACACCTTCTATTTCTCCTGCTCAGAAAGAAGATGGGAGAAAAAGAGATGGTCACAGGAGAAACGCAAAAGGATTGTAAAGAAGCAGTGATGGAAGAAATAGAGTCCACAACAAGAAAAGAAGGCCAGGTTATCTTGATAAAGCTCTGAAATAAGTCACAATATTTCTAATGGTGTTGAAAGAAACACCCCCTGTACATCACAGTAGGAATTTACAACTTTCCTAATGGAAGGTCCAAGCCACCATTTTGCAGATATTCAAAAGAGTTCAGATGAAACTGAGGAGTCCCACAATGAAAAATATTGTTCTGTACAGATATTTTCTCAATGCTTTATTAGGTACAGAATACTAAATGGCCTGTCAACCACAGAACTGCTCCTGCACCATTTGCCAGATGTTGTTGTGTGTCCACAGCAATGTAGTCATATTAAAACATATAAAATGGTGATTTTTGCTGGCTGCTGAGAAACACCACGGCCCCTGCTGAGCTTCCTGACCTAATGCAGGCTTTCACCACGATGTAGTTAAGCAGACATTAACTGCAGATTTCTATTCTTCTTTGATCTACAGTACAAGTCAATTAGTGGCTTAATATCACTCAAACATTCATTAAAACTTGAAGTGGGCAGTTTCATCTGCTTGATTCTTGCTCTTTAAAAGCACCCAGGGAGAATACTTTCAATTGTTGAGGTGTGACCACCTACATTTGGAGGAAAGCCACAGATAAATTCTGCAGTAAACAGCGCGTTATCCAGCTATTTTCTGAGAATTTGAATTCAGTCAAAATACAGAAACATTCTACAATTGAAGTTACTCAATGGCCAACTTTTAATGTGTTCTTGGAGAGGTGCTACTTCTGTTACTATCTGCCTCATTTCACGGACTGCATCTTGACAGCTCTTGGCTCTGCAGCATCCTGTCTTTTGTCTATCCCCATCAACACCTTGGTAAGAAAACTGTGTTTAGTGTTAAGGTAACGCTAGTCAATAATTATGTTTTCTTCTTAAATTATTAAAAGGAAACATTTCATTCTTTGATATTATTAAAAGAAAGTTTTGCACACTACATTAAGGCAGTTCTTCCAGCCATCCACAGTCACTGCCATTTGTATTTCTGTAGCATGTTAGAGAGATGCCTCCACACTCCCGATAGGATACACGGCTGCAGATTCAAATTTGTCAGGAGCTTAAGAGAGTTCTCATTGGGGATTAGCCCAGACACCATCTGCAAGAATTATAAATCATCTTGATAGGAAAAGCCTGGAAAGTGCATTTAGGAGTATGCAAAGCACATCAGACCAGGCCCAGTGCATCCCTTCTGCTCCTGAGCACCAAATCTCATCTCCATACCCACTGCAGCCATCCCACTCCTCCAGCTCCACCAGCCTGGGCCCCACTGCTCCTCTCTCCTTGCCAGGGAGAGGCTAAGTACTGATTTGCAGAGTACACCTTCAGAAATGCATGTGCTGCTACGTGCCCAGGTGCTACAAATGTGCGCACCTCATTAACAGCACAACAAATCTAATATGTAGCTACAGTGACTTGCATGTGCAAATGGAATTATCCAGTTTTTGCATGCTCACCCTGTTTCAGCTCCCAGTTCCAGCACTGGGACTGTTCCAACACAGAAGGGACTGCACTCTTGGCTCTTGCAGAGAAAGAGCAGAAACAGAAGGAAAAGGGGCAAACTCTGATATGAACATATGGGGAAGAAAGAGAAAGATCCTCTAGTGAAGTCAATAGAGCTACAGTGATTTATACCCCTCTGCAGATCGGCTCCATAATCTACAAAACAGGCCGTCAAAGTGAGACCAGGGCAGCTGGAGAGAATCCAGCTGTGCAACAGCCACACTGCTCCCTTTTGCCTTGAGCATCATTTGCAAAGCAGCCAGCAAAACCTCCAGTTCCTGCCCCATTAGTGATTGTAGTGGTTGCTGATGTATGAAGCAAAACACAAGTTAATTATCAGATTCCTGGTTAAGTTCGCCTGACTGGCAGTCAGAAGATGCTTTATTTTGATATGTAAACCCCACAAATATGTCAAGGAAAAGAGCTGAAGGAAAGCAAACACGGAGCATAAAGAACACGGCCAGTGGGTTTGCCTTCTCACAAGTGCAGCCTGTGGTCTGCAACCTGTTCCTGCAAACAGACCAACCCCACAGCTGAACCTAGCATATGGAGAAGATGATATGAAAAGCAACCGTACTGATGATTTATGTGTCTCTGGATAACTGTTATCAAGCCCGGAGTGCCTTATCTTCAGGTGATTTGTTCATGGCACTATCTTTACACAACACTGAAAAGTACGAAATACCTGTCACGATAGCACACAAATATCCTGGACTGTCCCCTTTATTATGGATGGCTGAAAATAAGTAACAGTGCGGAGGGAAATTAATGTCTCAAGAACAAATTAAAAAGGCACTTTTGTAAGCTGAGCTGACAGCAGAGCCTCTCCGTTACGCACACTCCACCTAAAGGCCTACATCTCCCATATGTTTAGCTGTAGAATGGAGTTACTGCTCTGTGAGCACTAACACCTTTGCTTATGAGAATACAACAGCTCCCCTATAACAAGGCAAACACAGGTGTAGACCAGCCCAGCAGGGAATAACGATCTCCCACTTTCAATGCCTCTCCTTGATAAGAGTGTTTACCCCTAAAACTTTGCTTCAACAGGATGTTCTGATGTCCTGGGTTACCAGACATTTTGTGTGGCACACAAGAAGTAGTTTTGTGTTTTTCATGGGAAAAAGGAGAGTGCTTCCAGAGTTGCTTCCAGCAGAACAGGTGCCTACCCAGGACTGATCATTTTACCTGACCCATCCCTGACCACTGAGCTTAGGGTGGGCCCAGCTTTGTCATTCCATCCTTCCCCTCAGCACACAGGGCTGTCAGAGAAGGGAGAGTATATTTGTACGTGCTTGCTGTCCTACAGCAAAGCTCTGTGCCTTCTTCTGTTACCCTGGCAAAAGCAAAACCTTTGTGGCCATACGGAGCTCGCCACGAGGCAACCCTATCCGAGCGGCATGGAAGGGGACTGTAACCAAACCCTGTTCTCTGCCAGCCCAGAACACAAAAGGTTCCTCCGATGGCTGCTGGAGCCCACAGCCCTGCTCCCACCAGCAGTCCCCTCCTCCATAATTTAATAAGCCTCACTGTAGCAAGGTTCGCCCTCCCCCACCACACGATTCCCTCTCCCGTTCCCCAGACAAGCTATGACAGTCACAAAGAAGAAACATTCCCCGGTGCATTGTTAAAGGCCTAACTCCCCAAACCAAAGACAGGCTCAGTTAACATTAAAGCCTTTTCCCTTGTGAGCAACCTGAGCTGAGATTAAGGAGTGAGCCCACACTGTCAACCTTAACCCTGATATGAGGCTGGTAACTAGGGCAACAGCATCTCACAAATAAACCATGCCATCCCATTTTGTCTCCTCACACTGCAACGCAAAATATGATAGGTAAGCGGATGGGCAAATAAAAGCCAACCGCCACCCACTCCTCTGGCTCATATTTTAGTCCCAGAGTTTATTAAGAGTTATGAAGGGTTATTTATTAACACCGACATTAATGTGAAAAGATAATCTTTTTCACCCGGTATGCATGGCATAAACCAGATGAAAGCACGCTCCTTTCTCACTTGGACTCCAGTGTAATTATCTGCAGAAGGGAGCATAAAACGAGCTTCCCAATATTAGACTCAAGCAGCTTGTCTGGTTTAGCTTGATCTTTATTTATAGACACCAAGTCTGGAAGCTTTTTGTATGCGGAGCAGGACGTAGTGACCTACTCAGGCTCAGTTATATAATAGTTTCAAAGCAGTCTTAGTGTAAATTGACCCTAATCTGGTCTTGAATTGTGACACATTATAATTCCAAAAATAAATCAGCATTTATCTCACTCCACATAATTCATTTATTTCCGCAACTGGAAATAACCAAAGACTGGTAAGCCTAAGTGTTACTTAGTAATTCCTTCAACTTTTGTTAAGAAACAGTCTCTCATGCCAACCTCATTAACTATGAATGTTACAATTGGTTAATAAGCTGTTAGACCACGCAGCTCTGGAGAGCTCTATAATATTCCCAGCTCAGCTTTAGAGTCAGTTTCCAAATGCAAGTACCACTCACAGAAAGTAAACAATAAAAAAATGTTGATGTGTTTTTTGAAAGCATAGCCTTAAAATTCACTTGGCCAAATGTGGAAGGAGATAGAAACCTGTTCACACATTCAGGCACACAGGTACCTGTCCTTCCCCATCAGTTTTGGAGCACAAACATTTACTTCTCCCCCTTGCACTTCCTCTTCCAAATGCAAGGGCTTTCCATGGGTATCTCGATTGTACACTGCAGTAGTATTTATAGAAAGGGAATACAAAAGAAGTAGAAATATGGCTCAGAAAATTTATCTGCAAACCTAAATCAGAATTCACAGATATTTTTACAGTATGTGCTTAGCTCTCACTAACAAACAGCAATGTATGAAAATACACACTTCGAATGTTTTCTAAAGACTTTGAACAACATCTCCCCACTGAACAATCAATACGAAAGGATCAAAGGATCTTACTACCAATGGAAGAAAGGCCCATCGCATCCTCCCTTTATATCAGTATCTGCTAATTTGTGGGTCAAATCCATTATGCACGTTATTCAAATTTGGCCTTCCTAAAATGCCATAGCTTGGGTCCAAAGTGATTTCTTATGTGGTAGCAGTATGTACTTATAGTGATTGTTTGCTTGGTAAAGAAGTCTTGGACCAGTAGAAGTAGATCAAGCTTCACAGGCACCTTCCTGCTGAGGTCCTGCACAGATCAGATTATGCAGAGGGTAAGTAACTGACATCCACCTTCACTATCACTGAGCAACACAGGTTGGTCGTGGCCTTGTGCAAAAGCAGTAGGTGCACATACCTTCAAGGGTAGCTGTTAAGGTTCCTACTGATAGTCCTTGCATCGTGCAGGTTATAAAGCATTTATGCGTTATTAGAAGCCTTCTGAGATACTTGCCCATTCCTCTATGGATTAAATTATTTATTCTCTATTAATTCAAGCATAGAACCTCCCAGTTAGGCACAGTATTTAAAACATTTCACTTTGGTATCTAAGAGGAAGGGCAACAACTTCTTTTGTAGCTGCTATCTGTTCCTGGAAAACTAATGGCTTCTTTTAAACTATGTTCAATCCAATACTTTTTGCAGTATTACTTTTTTTTTTTTCCCTATGTCAGGTATTTGCTTTTTGCCTAAAAATCCCTTGACGGAAGGACCTCAGAATGGGAACACGGCTGATTTTCTGTGCAGATTTGTAATTATTAACAACAAAACAGTGCACCATTTGGAGGGGTATTCTCCACCAGACTTCTTGGCTAAAATCCCTCCCTGGACACTGACGGTATGTTATCACATCTGATCACGCTGTGATACCCACAGAGAGCTCTGAAATAGAGTTCCTCGCAAATGCCTTCCAAAGCATTACCTAACTTGCATTTTCCTGATACAGCTTCAGCACAGGATTTGTTTAATAAAGGTATAGAAAACATACAGGGAAGAAAAAGCTCTTATTTTTGCCAGTCAGGTTTTCACTGTTCCCTTTGAGTCCTCTGCAGACACCTCTCTTTCTCAGAGGAGGCAGAGGAATAGACTTCAGGTCCTCCCTGCAGCCAAGGGCAGGCTGGAGGTGAGAGAGAGGCTGCTTCTCCCAAGGGAAGGCATCTCCGCAGCCGCTCCCCTCCCTCTACTGCAGCTTTAAAGCCATGTCCTGACTCCTGCACGAAGCCCCAGGCAGCAGGTATGGGATATTTAACAGCCTTGATATTCTACTTTGGGCTTCCCATACCACACCAAGGTTTTGGCATCACAGCAGTGATCTTATCATCTCCCTGGGGTCCGGAGGGTAAATCATTGCTCTATTTCAACATGTACAGTGTAGAAGCAGAATAATAAATGAGGCTACAGGCCAAAACTTTGAAACAAAATTTAAAACAAAGCTTAGTCTTCCCATATCGGTTGTATTCCCTTTAATGTGTTTGCATAGGCACGAGTATTCCATTTCTTCTTCAGAAATAATCCTTATAAAGATACTTATGTCTGCAAGTAGACGTTATTTGTGGCAGAACAAGCATACTGCAGAGGAAAGACTCTATTGTACGCTGCTTTAATTGGGTGTGAGTAAGGGGCAGTAGGAATTAATTGCTCTAACTCCAGAAGATATTTGCTTACATACATTTAGCACGGGTGGAAATAAAAGTGAAAACAATGTACATTTTTTCTGAGATCCTCAAAAATAAAAATTGAAGCTTCCTTTAATTGAAGTACCTTTGCCCTGAATAAACATTTTCATTCTTTGCTCGTAATACAAAATACCTAATTGAATGTTTACTAATGAGCTAAAAGTAGTTCATCTTGATATTGATTTTCCTTTTTGCTTACTATTACCATCTAGCATTTTAATTGCATTGAAGAAATTGAAAGAGAAAATTATAATCAATACCAAAACATGCCTTCAAAGACATTTCTCAGGCTACACAAGAAAAATACAGATATCAAGGAGAAAGGGGAAAAACTGGGGTCTTGAGAGTGTTTTTGTTTTCAGAATGGCAAAGGAGCATTTATTTCTCAAAGGTAGATAACCAAGTTGTGAGAATATGGCAAACTACTCAGAGGTACCCAAGAGTGGTTTACAATTGCATACATTTACCAAGAAAACAATGAAATGGTGGAATAAAATAAAGCCATACGAACAATAATAAGCTTCAAATCGTACCAGATAAATTAGATGATCAAAGACAGCAGAACTGTACATATGAGAGGAAGATACAGGAATTACATTCTCCAGAAGCACAATTATTGAAAACGTTTGAAATAAGGCTGTCTAGAAGTAGACTCCTACTTTTAGAGCACTTACAGCTGAATCTGAAATAAGTTTTGGTACAGATGGTTGGGGAGTTTCTGCTCTGATTGTACATCTCCATCATAAAATGAAGAATCTGAGTTCAGCAACATACAGTGAATACCTGTACTCAACTCATTTGTAATACTACGACTCTCAGATATTGTTATGTCCTGAAGAGTTATTCTTTACTTATAAAGCAGTTCAATGTCAAAACCAAGATTCAGGAGGGAAAAGCTCTCTCTCTTCTCTTTCCTGATTGTCACTGTAAGATTCAAGGTCATAGTAGCATTCTAGCCACCTAAAGTCAGAAAATCAGCATCTCTGGCCTTAATACACCAGGCATTTCAAAGCCTCTCCCTAATGACATCACCTGGGTGGTTTCTTTTATAGAAGCCCACACATAGTTCTCAATTCAATTCCATGAACTCTTTGCATATAGCATTTTCCCTAGTCTAGCTAACAGCTTCTGGATTATAAACATCTTTGAGATACATCTTACTTTTCATCTCACAGTTTTTCATGCCTTTCAACAAAGCACACTAGGAGCTTCTACTTGATTAGATCCCAGGGTACTGCTGTAACTCAAGCACTTATTAGAGAAGTGCATCTGAAATCAGTAAGACTACTTCACTTACCATATTCAACCCCAGTAGTCTTGGAATCCTCAGGCAATATGCCTAGATTTTCTCCCCCAGAATACAGCTACATCAGTCACAAAAAAAAAAAAAAACAAAAAAAACCATGTGCACAAGAAAAGGACATAGAACATCAGACAGCTCAACCAGATAGCAAACCAACCTCCACTTCCAAGGGAAATCCCTTTATTTAATAACTCACATACCTCAAATCTCCAGTCCAAGTATCTTCTGAATTCTCGAGAACGTTCGGAGCCTAAACCCTACAGTCTGCAGAGCGTGCTGTGTGCCCAGGTGAATTGCTTTATGGGCTGCAACAAGGAACAGCTGTGTCCTCCTCACCCACCTGCTGCAGCAACACCTGCAACCTGGAGGAACCTCTACTTCCCACTGGAAGGAGGGTTTACAATTCCATGCTTTCTCCTTCCCAGCATATCAGCTTCAGAAAATACTCATCTTCCTCTGTATCTGGGTAATGACATAAGTATTTATATTGTGGGAGCTCAGTAATTACCCCAATTACCTAAACAGCACTTGAGAATCAGGATAAGTGGAGAAAGAAACATAAAGTGACTAGCCACTTTTGTTTGGCACTGTACAGCAAATGACCAGATACCAAAATACTGGTTGACAGCAAATGACCCTTTTTTGTATTTTTAATTTACTTTTCATCTGATGATCTCAAATTTATTGATGAAGACAGCAATGCAAGCTGAAGTCATCAGAAGCATCATTATTATTTGAAGATACACCGTTTTTAAAAAGAAATTTGCTTCTCACTACTCTTAGCAATCACAATCTATAAATAACACAGAAAGACAGGAAAAGATCCTACCAAGAGCAGGCTCCCTGCGAAGGCGTCTTCAATGCATCATTCTCACCTGAAGACTACTATCTAGTTTCTGCTGAGATTATAAAGTACTCATATTCCTCTCAAAACTTCCCTGTACTAAGAGTTTCCCAACGATGCAGAGAGCCCACCAGAAATGCTCTTCCCAATTGGCCAAGTGAATGAGGACCTCAAGCTTCACTCATCTTCATAAAGATTGTCCGGACTTTTTTCACCTAGGCACAATGGTTTTGCAGCAGATTGCCACCATATTAAAAGCACAACAGAGGTAAACAGGGGTTGAGAAGAGACAGCAAATGAATCAGGAACGCCAAATGAGTGCTCTGGAAGACCTTACAGTCAGGACCTTCAGCAACTGTCAGTCCACACAGCTTCAGCATGTACTGGAAGCCAAGCCGAGTAGTAGTAATGCCTGTTTTTGGCATGTCTTTTTTTCCCTGCAAGGCTTCATGAGGGAACCAATTCAGTTTGTCTGGGTAGATTTCAAGTGTCATTTTCAGGAAAGAAAAAATAATTTGTGTTGTGCATCTTTTCAAGCTCCATAAGCATTCCTAGCTCAGTATAACATTAGTCATATCCTTACAGTCCAGCAGTGCTATAATCACTGCTTTACTATGCAAACTCTATCACTCACGCTTAGACTTCAACTCTTTTCTCAATGCACTCAGCCCGTTAGAAATTTTGCTTGACAGCTTTTTGATATCTACACAGTATATTTCCAAGACTTCAGCCACAAAACCGAAGCATACACAATCTCTCATGATGTTGAATCTCATCCAATTGAAGGATTGAGTTTAGACTTCAATTATTTATGGACTATTAGTTTCTTGAGCTAATCATATAATTTCACTTAAACAGTAGAATAGCTTTAGCCCTGTAAGACAGTGCAATGCTTTATAGCCCTTCTTGACAATCAGCTTCCATAGGCAGGGACAAGTTGCTGTGCATGTGCCATTGATTTAAAACTGATAATGGACAATCAGAAGACAAACATCAATCTTCCAGACATGTTGTGCTATACAGAAAACAAGTAGTGACAAAAATGTTTAGGCACAAGAAATGTCAGACTGTTTCAAAAGCTGTCTAAGGCAAATACAAAAAAAGGATGTTTTTCTGCATGAGGAGTTGTTCTGGCTATTGAAGAAATAATCTGTGGTGCAGCGCTTAATGTGGTCTCCCAAGAAAATTTACATGTATAATTACTTGGAGGACAATGTAACTTGTCAGCTAAATACAGCACTGCAACATAGTCTAAGAAACACAAAAGTATCACAGAAATTAGTGATGTCCAGTGTGTCTCTCTTTGGCTTCATCTCTCATTCCGCTCTTGCCGTTCATGTTGGCTGGTATTTCACAGGCACATCAGCTTCCTCCTCTTCAGCTGGACCTTGATTACGCTCTCACCTGATTTGGTTGCTGTGTACATTAGCATCTCCACTCTCCTTCACCTTGACTACAAATCGTAGCTCACATTTCGATTCCCAACTCACTACCATGCTCAGCTTCTTCAGCTGTAGAATTTGGTTTGATCCCAGCAACTAGACATAACCACTAGGAATGAGGGATTGCATCTTGGTCTTGTTCTACTAATGATAACATTCTGATATGAATTCATGGACTACACAAAAGATATACGGTCTGGTTTTGTGGTGTGTTTCTTGATTATTTTTTGTATAAACAGTGGTTGTATTCAAAGCTTTTTTTATCCTGGCATAAATCTTTTTCTGAAGCAAAATCTAAGAATTTCTTTAGTTATATTTATCGCCATTATTATTGGGTTAGATTATTAAGTTATTTCCTTAAAAGAATTCCAGCTCAGGAAACTGAACATCTGAAAATGAGACGTAAAGCCTAAGTGCAAGGATTTGGGTTACGTGCCAGTCTTCTTCGTAGTAAGAATCTATATGTGCTATGTTATATTCACTGGAGGAATACTGGAAGCTCATTCACAAATTATAATCTGAGTCCGAACAGACTCTTATTCAAGTTAAAAACTAAAACAACAACATGAAGCCACAGCAAAATAGCTTAATTTTTGTCTTCAGGGAAAACACTTTTCCTCTCGCTCAGACTTTTCAAATACAGCACATCAAACCTTCAAGCCCACAGATGATTCATTTCAGACACAGTCACTGGTTATTTTCATATATCTGACATTACACATGGCAGGTCACCAATTCTGATTGCTTCTGCCCTCCTGCTCCATGGCGTATTGAACACAGCCCCATCTGCAGTCCCCAGTGACAGCTGCCATTTTGGTCGATGCCACAGATTGCAGCCTCGAGCACTAAAAATACCCATTGCCACATCCAGCCTCTTGAGAGCTCTAAGAAACCCGTCTCCCCCCTGCATCAAAAGCAACGGGACAGTTTGTTAGCACCAGGGATGCAGCCAGCGGGCTTCACTTAAAGAAAGCAGCCCTGCCCTGAGCATGTGCGCAGGCCAGCACCCAGCACTCCACTGAGCAGCTTTGTTGCCCAGTGGCAACCACTGCAGCCTGACAGGACAGGCCTTGCCCAGAGCTGACTCCTTCACTTCCAGGCATTGTACTTGGGCAGACGGATGTAAACACAGGTCTGGGGCTACACCAGCCCGGCTGCTAAGCATCGCTTGCATGTCACTTGAAATAGTGACAAGGCTTTATGATTACAGTAGGAGACATTCACTCTGAGAGGTGATAAATCCTCCACTCAAAGCTCAGTGGAGGATGTGAGAACAATGCTGTTTGAGACACTCATCCCATGATTTTTCTTGTGCTTTGCTTGTCTGAGCTGTCACATGATCGACTGAAAATGGGGGCATATGCATGCAGCAGCGGAGAAGTTATAGGATATGATATTAGAGTGCAAAAAAATAGGAAAGAACGTCTCTCAATTAAAAAGATACACGGAAATATTTTCACTAAACTGATACTGACAGACTTTAAACTGCACCTGACCCTACTAACAGGAGCCATTTACATTTGGAATCAGTAATGGCAGTAGCACTAATAGTGTTAGGAACATGTAAGCAATGTTTCATACATGAGGACTCCCTAACAGAACAGCACACAAACAAGCACATCTGAGCAGATATACTGGTTCTAGGAGCACAGCCTCCACAACCACCTTGCAGTGGTCTCCAGAGGCAATACTCCCTCATGGGCTCATTAGCCCACGACCTGACCAAACACTGGAGGCTGTCAGGCAGCCCTGGGTGGCCAGGCCTAGTAGGTCAGAGATAGGATAGAGCTGGGTTTGGAAGCTGGTGCTGATACAAGACCTATCTCTGTCCAGAACCAGAGAAGACAAAAAAAAAGGTTTGGCACAGCCAAGGGTTTAAACAGGAAAGCGTGATCACAACTCTGGCCAAGAAACTAAATGCTACCTAGCTGAAGGGTAAGTAGAAAGCTGGATGAGAAGCCAAGTGAAGGGTCAGGAAGCCAGGATGCATGTACTACGAGCAGGATTTGCAAAAGGGATCAAAGACGGCCAGCAAAGGCAGTGTAAGCCATGCAAAGGAGGAATCAGAAGCAAAACAGAGACTTCCAGCTTCAGCCAAGGGACACATCAACCTGCCAAGAACAACTGGAGGTATTCCCACATCTGGCTGCTGGAAGGGGCAAGTCACCGAGATCCTCATGAGGAACTGCTGAGCTGGGAAGGCTCCCCAGGTCCCACAGCTCCAGGATTCCTGCTGAAGCCCACAGTAGAGCTCAGCTGCCCTGCCCTTGGCCAGAGCTGCTCTGGGACTGCACCTAGAGGGACTGCACAGTAGATGTGGGAGTCTTTGGGAATACTGTTCCCAAATTAAACGTCTCCACAAAAGCATGAAGGAAACATCTCAGTGTCAACAGCACAAGTCATTTTTCACCACATGGGTTTTCCTGCTGCTTTTTTCATCTGCTGTTATTTTGCTTTTGAATTCCACAAGAGCTACTCTTTCTAGCAATTGCTTCATTGCCTATAGTCTGTCAGGGAAGATCTGCTAGTGCCATGCAAAATTTACCCTTGGCAAAAGAAGTAACAAACAAATGTGCACTGAATCTGTCTCTCTCTCTGATGTTTTCAACATTCACCTTTGGATATGGACCTACTCTCCATAAGAGGTGATACTGTATACAGTGAAACTAATGGTAAGTAATCTGATTTAAACTTATAGATGTGCTTATTAGCCAAGAAGATTGACTATTGGCCACATTATCGATTAAAGAAAACATATCAATGCACATTGACTCTACATTGCCTGTGGAACCCCCTAAAACTAATGACTTTCAATTACTCAAGGCAGCATTGGCAGATGTGACAATTGCTTATTCAAATATTGATTTCAAACGTTCCATGAGTGACGCTGCTTGAATTTATGGAGCACTAAACTATGTCTTTCAAATAGCAGATGCACCTTTCAACCACTGAAGAGTTTGTTTATTTTTTTATCTTGGTCAATAACAAGGTGAGTTTCACTGTTCTGAGTGCTGATTTGGAGGCATCTCCTAAGGAATCTCTACAGAACATACAGCTAATGATTTACAACGTATTTGTCTATGAAACAAGCTGTTAGACGAAGTCTACAGTATTGTGCAACTTTTTTTAACAGGCTGGTAATTGCTTATTAATTGTAAGAAGTTTTCACATCATTAAAACGGTCTCTGAAATCCACTGATAGCAAAAAAACAGTCATCTGTAACACTGAAATGTGGACGATCTGTGGACATTCTTAACCATATTTGCAGTCTTCAGGAGTTCACATTTCTGCTCTTGCTATCTTTTGTCTGTTTTAGTCAAAGTGCAAAAAAGAGCGCAAGTAAAGTAACCAAAGCATTATACCTTCTGTTACCTTGTGCAGACCTTTACATTTTTTATGCTGTCAGGTTTTTTTGCATGTTCTTGTTGTACTGTATCATATAGAAAAATATGTTAATGAAAGGACTGAACTGATCTAACCAAATGACTTTATTGAAAAAACTCCTGCAAATATTCTAGAGAGATCATTTAACCTCTTGTGTGTGCACATGCACTTGTACACACATATGCATTCATATGGTATATAAATGAAAACCTTAGTATGATGTACTTTCTCATTTGCTTTATCCAGTCAAGGTTTACACAAAAACATGAAAAGCCGCCTTATTCTTTAATGTTCCAAAAACTGCTAAACTGTAGTCAACCTGAAGCTCCACACTCACAACCAATACGCACTGGGGTTTGGATTCATGTGATGCTGAGTTTGATGCACAGTTGAGAGAACTGACCCATGCCTGCATGTGTCTCATTAAGGCTGCCCAGATATGTCATTTCCAATTTTTCATGTTGACCCCTCTATCTTCCTTGCTTAGCTGAAGTATTCAGTCAACTCCATCCTGCCAAAAAAATTGTAAGCTTACAGCTGATCCTGAGCTCTTCTGTTGACCCTTGGTAGTGCTTAAAATAGCAGATGCTAAGATATGTTTCAACAACACTAGGGTTAAACTTCCCTTTTCATAACCTTTTCAATGTTTTGTAGGAAAATTTCAATACCTCAAGATGACAATAAATGCCCTGAATGAAATAAAGCACATATTTTTATGTGTATATGAGTTTTTGTACATATATCTTAATAAAATATGCAGCAACTGAGGAGTATTCTCTAATTTGTAACTTTTAGTTACAGGATAAGCACTAAATCAGCAAATCCTCTACATATGGCCCTGTGCTTTTCACAACCAAGTCTATAGATGCTTGCTGCACTCTTGCCCAGCCTGGGGGAGACCGAGGAGATACTGAAGACTCAGATGTGATTTATGGACTCACTGCTGCTTGCTGCACTCTGCAGAGAATGGGACATAAAGAGAACCTGTAGGAGGGAATGTGCCTCTTAACCTGCTAGATTAGCTCTTTCCAAGCTAAGGGCAGGAGGAGCAAACTCTTACTGCTACTGCTGCATGAGGACAAGGCTAGAGCTGTTTGTGTCACACTTAAATGCAATTACTTCAGTTGGGTCTCTATTCAGCGTAGAGT
Organism: Aquila spilogaster; assembly: GCA_024606505.1. Taxonomy (NCBI): domain Eukaryota; kingdom Metazoa; phylum Chordata; class Aves; order Accipitriformes; family Accipitridae; genus Aquila; species Aquila spilogaster. The sequence goes on along the minus strand of JANHGO010003250.1, from coordinate 11,930 downwards.
GCACAAATAAGAAGGGTGACTAGCGTGTCAGTCTTGCACCTGATATGCACAATGGAGCACTTTCCTATCCCCAGCTGACTGCTGCTCTTTCAAATATTGCAATTTCAGAAGCTGTTTCTTAGGACTTCTCTGATAAATGACATTTCAATTTAACGCTGTATTACCTGTAAAATACAGTTTGCAGGCCAAAATTGGCTCTCATTTGTCCTTGCAATGTTTGCAGTCCAAGAAATTAACTAATTAATAACTTAAGAAATTAATCAGGTGTAGCCTGCTAGGGCTAGTCCTTAGGGAGTCTTATGGAAAGGGGATGCCTTCCTATGTGAATATAGCGAAACACAATGCGATCCTAAAGGCATGACAGTGACACACAGACTGGTCACATCACTCTGAGGAGGGCTGAGCTCATGCCACTGCTCACAGCATTCAGTATTACATGTCTTCACTTACGCATTCTCTTTGAGTGAATAAAGAACCAGCTGTGGTAGGTTTTCCGAAATCATATATATGCAATAGGAAAAGCAGTTTTATGTCAGAGGCCACAGCCATTCAGGTGAGAGTGTGCTGGCCTAAATGCTGCAAAGTATGGATGTACAAGTGCCATTGATGTCAATGGGAACATAAACAAATTTGCCTCCTAAGCACACGGCTAAGTGCTCTACAAGGCTCAAATAACACTGCTCAGCATCTTCCATTGCTTCAACTCCAGATGAAGTTCAGATAAAAGGGAAAATTCTTTCTTTCACTACAGTCCTCGTGTTGCTACAGAAGCATACTTGTGAAATAAAAAACTTCTGGCTGCCTATGAGAAAATTCCCACAGCACAATCAGTGCACACCATACTTTTGCTGTAATGTATACAGGATCTCCCACAACTGAGAGTAGGAGGCAGAGGGTAGGAGGAAAAATTGCCTGTCCAAAACAAGCTGCTAAAGCTATTCATTGTGCTGCTTTATTCAGACTTGAATAGTCATCACCCCAGTATCTAAGTGCCTAATTATTTGTTCTTGAAAAACAAGGCAAATGCTAAAAATATGAGATTTGTCTGCCAGTTCAAACTTGTTTTTGGAGGGCACTCAATGCCCTTATCAGAAACAACTGGAAGCATAGCTTCACATCACATATGGGCCCAGAAGGCTACTTTATGAATCTCTACAGCAAACTGAAGGCTTTGGTCTGAGATCATGAAGAGCTCCTTCCCTACCAGCAAATGCCTCTTCTACAGACAACCAACAGCTTCCTCTATTCCTATTCAGAAGAGGGACTTGCTTCAGAAAATACACAGCTGACAAAAGATACAGCCTCCAACTGTTGTCCCTCCTGCAACGATGTAGTTTTCTGAATTAGCTTTAAATGAGGCAGGTAGTGCATCTACAGTGTATCCATAGTAGTGTGCCTGGAGCAGCATGAAGCTCAATGTCAGCTAATTAAGTACTCGGTGCTAAGTGCATAACTAGATTGCTATTGGTATACAAGCAACTGGTTTAATGTTAGTTGGGTATTTTTCATTATACGGCAGTATATACATACATATAAACACTGTGTGTTTTAAAGAGAGCAAGACTAAGCCATAATACTCAGCAGAATTTTCAAGTAAATGTGAACTTTTATTAGCAAAAGTTGACTTTTGTGTCTTTTGTCACAGTTGGCTTTGTCCTTTATTGCTGCTTCCCATTTAAAATCCTTTGGAGGCAATAGAAAGTCACTATTGTGGGAAATTAAGATTTCCAGTTTGAACAGAAGGAAAGGAAATACGTATCACTGACAAGTGTTGTATTATTTTACTTACACCTCACATCATTCTGGTCTAGTTGCCTCGTTTTGTATTGCAACATGCAAAGATATCATTCTTGTTACAAGAGCAATACGGAATCAATGCTTTTTTGCCCTTATAGAAAAGTGCTGTAGTTCCCCACACACCATTCATCGTTTTAAGAACAGACCTTAGTAACTCTTTCTATAAGGCTCAGTATTTATCATCAGAAAAAAAAAGAAAAAAAAAACAACTATATCATAGACCTTTGCTGAAAAAGAATAATGGCACTTTAGGCAATGGCAGACACCATTTTCTCCATGATTTTTTCTTATATAAATAGTAAATTACATGAAAATAATGTCACTTTGCTACAGGACAAAATCCTTCAGCAAAAGCCTATGTAGCAAAGCCAAGTATTTCTTCTAGTAAATATCAAACCAGATACCAATCTGTAAGAAAATCATCTCTGTGACTACAGAGCACTGGATATTGTATTCTTAGCACTTCAGCATAGGTGAAAATTCCAAAGGAAATTATCAGAAAAAAAAATCTCAGTTCCTGGTTCTCATTTACAACAAAGCAACTTTAAACTTATGATGCTGTAAAAGAATATTGAGTTGGGCATAGATGTAATGTAATATGCTGTTCTTTCAAGGGCCCATTGCTGCCAGCATGGTATAAAAGTGACTGGGCAGTCAAATCTGCTTCCCTAAAAGATTATGTCGTATTACATTCCATTTCAAACTGATGTTTAAACATAACATAACTGAATTGCCCTGAACTTCTAATTTGCAGCACATTGTCCTTGTCCTCCAAGAGCAACAACAACAAAAATGCTGTCAGCATCACACTTCTAGACGCAATATAATCATGTTATGCAAGTGAAGAAGTCAATGACAGCCTGCCCCTCAACCTGTACTCATTCAAAAGTTGACTTCTGTTGCCTTACACATAAGAATAGGGATCAATTTTACGAGTCATTACTGTGCATTCTGTGCACTATGCCATTGGAGCTCATCAGTATCTACTGACTGCTTCGTTTTAGCTGAGTGATAAAAATAAATCTCTTTTTGAGCCATGACAACCTCAATCCACATTTGGAAACACATTTTCAGACGGTGTGTATACTTGTAGTTACGCAGATCCTCTCAGCACAGCCATTGTGCCATAATTTCAGCTCTTGGAGAATCCTCCAAGCATTGCTCTGTCAGCAGCGTCTGGAGTGCTTCATACAGTGCCAGAAAGAGAATAAAAAAGCTTGAGAAAGCATGCATCTTTCTAATAAATGATTCCTCTTCACCGTAGATTCCACAAAGGCTTGTTTATCTTTATAGTTTGTCATCACAAAACTATACGTCTCTTGGCTTCTGTGTCAGTTTGCCAAATGCTCTGTGCTTCGTTAAAGAATCCCGCACTTCTACACAGACCACCATCTCATTCATGGTTTTTAAAATCTTTCTGTAAAGGTTTTAACACGCCACGTTAACACGTAAATCAAACCCATGGTATCAAGTACTTTTGCCATCTTAACGTTCAGAATTTCATTGCAATATAATTCATAAAGACAAGTATTTATGAATGAAAATTCAACTGTTTATGTTCATTTTAAAAGTACTTTGACTGGGGGTGTGTGTCAACATTTTAGTTTTCCGGCTAGCACTCCTTCTCAGCCTTGCTTTCTCACACAGCCAGATCTCACACAGTGATGACTGGAGGAGTTCCCTCAACATCACGAGCCCTTGAGCACTATGCACATTTACTCGCTAAGAGCTGAAGAACTGGCTGCCTCACAAAACGAGCGAGAAGCTGCAGTAACTCATCCTAAAAAGATATAGACCAGAACTTTTAAGTCTCCATGACCTATCCCACCTCTCCCCTTTGCCAGAAGCTACTGCCTCTGTATCCATGTCATCAGCAGCAAACAGGGGCTTCCAGCACAAAGTTAGTGACAGACTGTGCTGCTCTTAACCAGAGCTGGCAGTAGATTATCCCATTGCTTATTAGCATAGCTTGACAGAGCTTCTTGTGAGCATCTTTAGGCTGTCAGAATGACTTCATCCCATTCACAGTTGGTCTGGGGCAGTTAACTCAGCACTCCCAACTGGATGACCAGAACCACTACACCTTCAGCAGCAGTGAACAGGTACGTATTTCCTTGTGTTCCATGGAGAGGACAGCCAGCAGTGGCAGCATGACAATAGCTACTTTGTCCAGTTCCTTTCAGGAGCCATTCCTCCTAATCCCCAGGCAGCCAGGGCTCAAAGAATAAGACCCCACCAACATGGCACCTCCTCCTCTGACATGTGAGCATTGCTGGCAAGTTTCGTTCACTTCTACATCACACAACTGAACTATTACTACTCATGGTGATTTCCAATCACAATTACTCAAATTTCTTACTACTGCAGATGTCGGAGCAATGTGCAGTACCATTAGTCTGTTTATCCAACCTCTAGCGCAATTCAGTTTCACAGTACATCATGTGTCATTTGATCCTGTAATTTTGCAGCCTCTCCAGACTAATCTGACCTTAACTAGTTTAACACAACCAGCTCTGAACCAAACCAAAATATTGACTTTGAGGTTGAATATGTGGTTGAGGGATCATTTTATTCCCCTAATTGAGGCTAGAATTAAAGCAGTAATACTCAGTTATAAGGTCATCCTAAGCAGTAGAACTGAGACGGAGATTTTCTTCACTCATTCCTATATATCAAACGGAGATGGAAAAATTCCTGAAATGTTTTGGCTTTGGCAGTATATCTAATTTGTCCTCAGATGAGCCTGCATGCATAATTGAAGCTATAGCAGCAATACTGCTATGGAGGCTAATATTATACTTGCCTTCAAGATGGGCTGCAATAACAGAAGTGAAAGTATAAGTTTAGCACAGTGAATTACAGAAAGGGAATTATATACATGCAAACTATCAGAAGGTCAGAATCTTCACTAACAATGTGATATTTGCTATTACAAGCAGCAATATTTCTAAAAGCAATCTATCCAAAGCCATCCAATTCTGGATGCTAAAGGAGCAAGTAAAGGCTGTCATGCACTTTCCTCTTGCCTTTCTGACTATCTGGAAGACACTGTGCAAACACTGCAGGAGTTCCTTTGATAACCTTACTTTGATAACATCAATACATCACCTATGACATACGTATTCAGTGTGATGCTCATTAAAGTTAATTTCAATTTATTAAAATGGACTCTAAATAAAAAGTGTGCTGCTGCCTTCGGTCAGGCCTGAATCACACACTACCATTTCTGAATTACTTCATTAAGCAAAGTCTACTAAATGAATAGTATCTGGATGAAAAACAATTCTTCTTTTAGCCTTTTAATTACAGAACAAGATTCTTCTTTGTACTATTATTGTGGAATAAATTGATTCCACAAATTTCAGGAGAAAAGCATTTTCAAGGCCCTCATATGTTCCTTTCTCCTTGTCATGTAAACTGGGAACCTTTCACTCCTTACCTGGGCTCCTACTGGAAGTTTGGGCTCATCAACTCAAGTGCACGACCAAGGCAGATATTTCCTTATAAGGTAAGTTAAATGACCACAACGCAACAATAGTGTAAAAACATAGAAGAAATTCTGTTGAAGGAAGAAGGCAGATGCAAAAGTAGCATACCTTTTCTGACCCATACTCAAATGCATGTGTTCATAACAACAAAAAAAAAAAAGAAATAGAAAACTCTGAAAGAAAAAAAAATGGGAAACTAAAAACGATGAGTGTACATGTTGATGATGCCCTGGGATATATTAGCTCGCTTGCCAAGATATGCTGGGTTTTGTGAAGCTATTGTGTTTATTCTTGTTGTTCAATAAAAAATAATTAGTTGCTATGGTAACTGCCACATCATGTCATGCTTATGTTGTTTCTGGGATAAAGAGCACCTTCTTCAAGAAAAAGTCATCGCTTTGTGGTAAAATGCTTTTCCTTTTTGTCATATCTGTGAGAGACAGTTTCGCTCTATTTTAAACTTCCTGAATGAAAAAGACACCATATGGTCAGACAACATTATTTTCCTGCTCCCCGTAATGGATTAAGCCATTTGTATCTTCACTAAGGAATTAAGCAATAGTCATGATAACAGAGGACACAAAATATCTGCAGTATCTTCTTGGATATTCGAGGTGAAAATTTCTAATGCAATCAAATTAATAAAAGAATTGGTTGAGCACATAATACATTTGTTACAGTGAGGTGCTGTGTTGACTGAAGCGATGTGAAAAGGGAAGTAGGTTTTGAAGAATGTGGTAACAGGCTATGTACAGACTCATGAGCAAAAGGTTTGTTAGCAGTGCAGGTGAAAGTAAGCAAGAAGACCTGCAAAGTCTGACTGCAGCTGCTCCAGCAACGCTGTAGAAGGTGGAATTTCCATATAGCCTCCATCTCTCTGTTCACCATGCCAGTACCAGGCAGATCTCTTTCAAGTTCACTGGGATCTTGCAGATCTCCCCTGAGGGTTAGTGTCGGAGTCAACCAGATCATTGCTCAGGTTTTCCAGCAGCCACTACATTCCCTTATCAATTTCTCTTCCCATTAAGTCAGTAGCAATCACTTAAGAAGAGGTAGCAGAGCCAAAAAAGTAATTTTCCATTCCCATCACCTCTGTATGTAACTACTCCACTACCGCACTTTTCCTATACTTAAAGCTACCTAGGCATATTCTGTGCAGGGTAAGGTTTTTATTGCTACATCTTATTGTAAAAATTTCCAAAGAAATAATAAACACTTTCTTTCAAAGAGATTAATGGCCTAATCCAATTTTGCATTCTGTTTCCAACAAATAGGCTAATAGTTGTTAATTATTTTATCATTCCAAGCCAAGATCTCCAAATTAGTGAGCCCAAGCATGGTTTCTACATATAAGTTTGGGGTAGTCAGTAACTTAGGCAAGCACAGGCAAGTAGAAGAGTCGGGTGCCACTATGTTTGTCAGTCCAGTCATCTTTCAAGATGCCTATACGACATGAGCTTATACTATATGAACTTTACAAACTATATTTTTGTCATTGAGCTAGTTAAGGCTGATAAAAAAATCTTTTTATTCTATAAAAAAGAAATGTAGTATCCATTTAGCAGCTTCTCAGATCTTACTAACAGTTGCACGCACAGCAATGCTGCCTAAAGGCGATACAGAGTAGACAAACCAATACAGATGAGAGCAGGGAAGAGAAAATTGGGGAAAAAATCGTATTAAAACATTATCAGTAGCTCAAGTTTCTTCTAACTTGTGATGAATTAATGCACCTTTAACATCAACAATAAATTGAGATGTAAATTCAAGGTGCAGCTAAATACACCTTTCCTAGGTGCTAGAACCCAGGGAACTACACCTTCATTCCACCACTGTGCTTAGCACCAGTTTCCAGAAGTGACAAGTACAAAGCCACTAAGTACAACAAATATCAAAGCCTCAGCACCTGCGAGAGGTGAACATAAGCCACAAGCTTATTTGTATGCATACAAAAAGCCACATTAAAATAATGCCATTTCTGTTTTATTTGAAACATTCCAAATGTCACATTTATGGTTGCATATGCAATCTTAATTTGCCTCCCTTGTGCATCCAGCCTGTGCATTGTGGCAGGCAGGCTGTCAGAGACAAAAATGCGACCATGTAGTCCAAGATCACAGTACACTCACAGAAACAAATAGAGCTTGCATAGTTACCATTATTCTGAAATTCTTCTAGCTTCCGAGTACATTTTTGCCTTCTTTCACATACTCACTACAAAACTAAATTTTTACAGTCACAGATTAAAGAGAACATTTTTGTCCTGCACAACATTTAACACATTCTCTGCTGTGAATGAAAACCCATGGAAGGACCGATTCCTCACTACTCAGAAGAGGTTCCCATCATTGGAGTACTGTATGAACTCACAAGAGGGGAAGGTTATTTTCCTGGGAAAATTTTAGTGCATTTTTAGCACCATACACTGAGTTCATACAGTGCTCCAAGAGTGAAACACAAGAACAGATCCTGGGTAAATGAAGGTGGGATGCTCAATGGTGAGGACCTCGCTCTGCCAAACCATGCAGGCATCCTCAGGACGATGCTCCCAGTGCCTGCTCCTGCACTGCTGTGCTGGGATCTGTCAACTCATTGAATTTCCCTGAGGATCTCCCATGAGAGAAGGGAAGTGGCAATTTTTAGCATCTCATAGCTTAGCTGAAACTGAAAGGAATGTCACCGGACAGAGTAAAGGCCAGTTTGCAACCTTGGAGGCTTGGCTTTCTGTTGTGTCCTTGGGTTGCTTTTCCTTGTTAAGTACATGGAAATTGCTGTAAGCAGTGTGGATGCTAATGCTGCTCTCAGAAACATTCAGTCTTTTTACTCCCAGTTATCTTAGGCTAACTGAGTGCAAGAGGTTGGTTCCACTTCTTCTAAATGACAGCTATTTTATATATTAATACACACAGAATGATCTGCGTATTTCTGGGATATGTTTCTTGCAGGAAGAGACCTTATCAAAAACCTAACAAAGAAAGAAAACAATATACAAAAAGAAAAAGAAAAAAAATAGTTGTCATTAATGTAATTTGGGAAACGAGATTTTTACAAATGTTCCTGTATTATTTTTCAAATGCATTGACATAATTGTATGGGTTGGTTTTTTTGGCTAAGATTGTTACTTAAATATTAAATTGAACTTAAATGTCTTAACTAATCTATTGATCTTGCTTATGAGATATTGGAAATTATTATTGACAATGAATCATTCCCAAAACAAAGCAAAACAAAACAGAGCTATTTAAAACACTTTGAATGAAAATAATCTGGAAAATATAAGAATATTTCCACGTGTCTGCAGTTCTTCAATCATCAGGCTAGAGAGTTTTTTAATAGCCCTACATTGGTTTAAAGGAAGACTTTTTTGGACTTCTTTTTAACACACAAATTTCACTCACAGTTTGACTTTATAATCCCTATTTTTGACCCACTTACCATCAGTTACAGTCCGAGCATACAGCTCAGCAAACAAAGGCTGTATTTTCCTTTCCATGCTGCACGCTCGCTGTATCACATGGTGCTGCACTGGGTTCGCGGCCGTGCAGGATGCCACTCCCTTTCCCTACCCAGAAAACATGAGTCAGACTATTTAGCAAGAAGAAGAGTTGGCTGGCGGAGCCTTCTATCGGAGTGTGCAGCACAGCGGCGGCGGCACAGTTTCAGTCTGATTTTTATTTATAGATCCATTTAAGGGTATGACTAATGGTCAACAGAAATGCGAGATGAAGTCCAAAGTAAAAGTGAAACCTCATTGTTCCATGAGAGCAGAAACAATTACAGCAGGGCTGGCCCACAGCTTGGTCCTTAAGGCAGAAGCCAGTGGCTGCCTCTGCTCTGTCCTCAGCAGCAGCGTAAGGACACACATGCCCCGTGGCAAGCTCTGTTTATGTCTACATGTTAGAGGCTTATAGCCTCTCTTTGATATTTACCCTTAACCTAATTAAATTCTTTATGGGTTTGCCTGCTGATGCTGTCCCTGCACAGAGACACATACACGGTTCCTTGGGCAGGGAGACACGGAGGCACCCCAGCCCCATGGGCACACACCTGCAGACATGAGCACAACCACAGCACTACACCAACGCGCACGGAGGGAATCGTCAACAGCTGAAACCATTTGAGCCCAAAGCTGTATCCATACAACAAAGCTTACGGCTCAAACATTGCCATCAGATTACCAGTTCGGTGGACTAAAGCAAAAGCAGCAACAAAAGCCTTACTTACAAAGTCACGATGAAAAAGATTAATACAAACCTGCAATCGGTAATCTGAAAGACTGCTTTATCATACTGCATCTGAAAAGCATTGGGGAAATAATGTTTCATCAGTCATTCTGCATCGGAAAACTTCGCACCCTGCATTACACACCTTCCAAAAGAAAGGTCTTTCCATTTTAGCTCTGCACTGACACTGTTATCACTGCGAAAATGACCTCAGCGCTGTCTCAGGAATATGAGAATGCAACAGGTGTATTTCTCTGCTAATGGTTTCAAAACGCAAGGCACAGATTTCCAGAGGCACTGTAAGTTGACATGGCCCCAACCCTCGAATGCTGAAGGGAATTCTGAATGCAGTACCCGATCCTGCCTGGTTACTTTGAAAATCTGCATATAAATCCTATATCCAACATACTTTGGGGGCATCGTTACTCCACTGTTTTAACTTCACAATCTGCATGTCATTTATGAAGCATGGAGTGTGTTACAGTTAACGTGTTAGCGTTCTATTAGGATTTAATTTCTGACTATTCACATTATATGTATGTCCTTATTAAAAAGGCAGAGATGGGAGAAGATGTATTTATTTTTTTTGTACGAATTCACAGAAAGAAGTCAGGCAAATATTTCCTTATAAAAATTAATGGAGGTCTGCTAAACTGCTCAATGGCTGAAACTAATTTCTTTTAATCGCCAAGCAAATGAAATAAGAAGAAGCTACATTTCCCCATTTATTTCATAAATTTCTGTGCAAGTAGGAGTAAAGATTTCCTCCACATCAAAATCCGAGACAGTGAATTAGAACTCAGATTTTGATACTTAATTGGATTCCATGGTCTCCGCTGGAGAGAGGTTTGCTCATCACTTCACTTTTTCTGCATTCACACTGCTACAGGGCAACACTGCACATAGAGCAGTATATATGAATATACACCTAAATCTTATTTTACACCTCATAAGTGATGGCTTATATTCTGAGAAGGGAAAGCAACAGTGTACATTGCGTGTATGCGTAGCCAGTGGGAGAGAGCAGGCAAGCAGGCACCATGAAACGTTCAGCAAACACCAGGATGAGCAACACACTTCTTATTTCTCAACAACACGAATAAATCCTGGCACTGCATTTCCTTCTGAACAGCACTTGACCCCCAGAGGACCATTCACATCATCTTGAGAAAGGCTTGAGGAGTGCGGCCCCTGGTGAGCCCAGGATGATCCGAGGAATAAAATGTTTGAGCACAACAGCTCGGTTCAACCCTGCTCCACTGCTTCAAGAGCAAGAAATTTGTCATCACGCTGTCAGGTGGAAGCTGCTGTTCCTGGCATCGTACAGTGCCCGTGCTAGGTGAGACTCTCTCCAGTTACTTGAATAAAGTAACGTGGCTGAGAACTTGTTTAATAGAGATTTCAGGAAGAACACTGGCAATTCTGGAACTTAAGATGGTCTCTGATTTTTTTTCCCCCATGATATCTCATGGGACTACCTGCTAACTTTCCCTGTCTGTGAACATGCTTCTGGCTACAGGCTGTGCCTCTCCCAGGCTTTGCAAGGGCCAGCAGTGGGCCAGATAATTGTACTTTGCCAGGCCGAAAGCACTGCTCTCAGCTGCTGTGCTCCCTCCCCCTGGGAATGAGAATTCAGAGATTAATGGTCATATGGCAAAGAGGGGTCAGCACGGGAACCACCTTCCCTCTCCTGAAGGCAATTCCAAATGAGATGAGGAATAAAAGTCTCCTAGCACAGTGAGTACATCCCTTTGCCAGTCCAGGTCACAGTTCAGCCTCACAATCTTTAGTTCCACTACAGAGAAGGAAATGGTGAACAGCCTAACCACAATGCCACTTCAACACTCCTGGTTTGACCTCAGCCTTTGGTACACTTCTGCTTTCCTTCACCCAGCCCAGGACATAACCAAGCCTTGCCCACCACCACCATCTGCTCACCACCATGAAGTTTTTATAAGCAGCATGCATTACTTTGCTCCTGTGGCTGGGCCCCCAGAACACCGCTGTCATCTTTTAAAACCCATTTCGATCACAGCCAAATTGCTGTGAGCCCTCCCATTGGATCCTGCTTATGGTACGGTTTCACCAGAGGTTTAGCAGTAGGGATAGCAGGAAAACACATGCTGCTCTGTAAAAGGGGTGTGCTGGTATAAATTGAGGGATGCCATCTTCTGTTACTGATGTTGTTATTCACAGATATTGCATCCCAGAAAAAAAAAATGAATTTGTGCATATTTCTTCTTGATAGCAAAATGTTTGCAAAGTCTGCCTTCCCAGCTTGTTCTGCACACTGAGCTTCTGCCTGCCTGTTTTGTTTTGGCTGCTCTAATTTACATAGTGTTCCCTCTCACTGTGTAGATTTCAAGGTTACAGAGGGGTCAAGCTGTATCTTTTGCAAATCAGGATGTAAACAAGTTTGGAT
>JANHGO010003249.1:0-27664 GCA_024606505.1 Aquila spilogaster | reverse complement strand
TTATATTTTCTCTCCCCTGTCCAGCTGAGGAGGGGAGTGATAGAATGGCTTTGGTGGGCACCTGGTGTCCAGCCAGGATTAACCCACCACATCTAATGAAACCACTTCTGAAGTCGTGAAAAACTGGTGGCTGATGGGATCTCTCCTCAGTAGCAGCAGTGTTTAGTTAAGCTTGTTAACACCGTTCATGGTAAACATTTTATTTCCTTTTCATCTTTAATTTTTTTGTGGTTAGTCAGTACGTAAGAATGGACTCAGTACTCATGAAAGGACTCAGACTATGAGTCCTGGAAAGAAGACTTCTCTCCTTCTAGTAAGTGAAGTGCAGACATTGGCCATGCTGTAGTTTGTGCCTTAACAGGGTCCCCAAGGATCTCTGGTATGAACGGAAAGGCAAGCCAGGTCTTACAGACTTCTAAAATTTAACCTCTCCTCTGAGGCAGTCAGTGACTGCAAGAATAAGAAGTCACGGTCTGTCCCTTCCTTGCCATACCCATTTCTGTACTCAACAGATGATGAGCACCAAGGAAAAATAGCTGTGGGATTTCCAAAAGGATCTAAGCACTCTACAAACACACATCCAAGTACTTCAATGCAACTTGAAATCTCTTGGGAGTTTTTGACAATTCCTTTTGGGGATTTCAATACTTTTGCCTCTAGTGGTATCACTAATATACACAAACAACAAAAGACATAGTTGGCACAAGAAACAGGTTGAAATGGCTTTTTTCTCCTTCTCCCAAGAAGCAGAACCAACTACTTGTGCCAATAACGTGAAGCAGTTTGGAAAGAGGTAATTGCTCAAACAAGCAAGAATCCTTTTGGTATTAAGTGGATTCTTGTGAATTTTAGAGCTAACTAAAATATATATTGTTGTCTTTACTTACATGAGAGCTCTGTAAGGCTGAGAGTTAAAAACTGGGTGATCTAAATTAGTTTTTTTCAGTGCACACTAAGTCATTTATAAGAAGCTGAGACATTCACACTTCCATTGACGTCAGTAGGACTGGAGTACATAGCCCTTAAAAAAAAAATCAGGACACTGTGCTCTGGTGTCTCCATAAGTGTTCGTCACAACATTTGGGCCCCATTAAGCCCACACAGACTACTTAGAGATAAGAGGCTCTGTATCCTATTAAGCAGTCCTTTGAGCCATGCAATTCTACATTACTTCCCTGTCATTTGTTCACGCCCCTGAAATGGAGCTGAATAGCAGAATCCAAATATATACAGTAGCCATTATTGGCCAATATAAAACAACAATCTGTCTTTGTCTAACTGCGAATTGATTCTAGGACCAAATGATTTGTTTCACTACGATATAATAAACCAGTGTAAATCCACATATGTTTCAATAGAACAGGGCACTCCTCAAAAGGCATGGCCAGTAATGAAAGCATCTTCCCACCTTTGTTTATCAGACCTCAATTTATCATCCTTCCAGACACTCCTGCTTTCCCATGTTTTCCCAGGGAGGTGTGGAATGGTTGATGGTTTGTTAGACAGATGATAAGGTGTAGCTGATCTAAGAGTTTGAATAGTTTGTTTAAAGAAACTCTATCCAGTTTTGCAGTGACATTCTGTCACCTGACTGCTGCTGGCACATTGTGTGTGAAACAGCTGGAATTTTTAAAGCGCCTGTTTATCTAAAATAAATAGGCAAACGTATCCAAAACGTATTTTGTATGTACCCTGAATATATTTAGATAAAGTACCCTGAATATATTTAGGTAAAATACCTTGATCCAAATGATTTTTGGTAGGGAAAAACCAGCTGGCAAGCACTACGTTCCCTCTTTTGCTGGCAGCCATGGCTTACTCTACAGCACTAGTGAAAGGAAGGCTCAGACAACCATTTTACACAACTATATGGTCTTCATACTATCAGAAGAAAGTTTGCCATAATTTTTGAGTATATTAACAGGCTTGGTTAATATTAAATTGAAAGTAGAGTAGTATGCTTGCCTTCGTATGAGACTGAGAAAAGTACTGATATGTCTGCAATCAAGTGCATAACATTTTTAAGCCAGTTCTAAGTGTTTAGGGAAAGGACACACTGTAAAAAAAAAACAAAAAAAAAACAAAAAAAACCAACAGAAAACTTGCAGATCAAAATTATTGATCACATACAGTGCCATCTATAATGCCATAGCATGTATCCATTCTCAGATACACATGGTTCCCAGAAGATGTCTTAGTGCTTATTATACCTGCGTGGGCCAAGAGCCTCTGCAGCATCTGTAATTCTAATCTTATAGGGAAGACATGATTATCTGGTCCCATAAAGTGCTGCTCAGTTTTCTCTTTCCTAAAATTTGCCAAGTCAATGGCTTACAGAAGTTAAACTTCTAGTTAAATATATTTTTTTTCCATTTCGAAAGCAACTAATGCTAGCAGCTTGAATTTATCTCAGCAGGTGTTAACTGTAAAACCAAGTGGCAATGCTTAAATACCTTCACTTCAACTGTTTCACTATTGATTGTTTTGGCAGCCACACTAAACCAGTGATTATCAAAACCTTACACTATTATTTTATGTAAGTAGGGATATTAAGATAAGAGCTAATTCCGCTAAGTTTTACTGTATCAAGATATGATCAGGTACAGCCTTTGAAATGAATGTTATATCTGTACCTCCCCAACAGAGGAGAGAGGGGAAGTGTATCCTCTCCCAGGTACAGCATTTGCCTTTACCATCTGCATGTCAAACATGGAAACTGATTGCTCCAATCTTTGTACACCAAAAGACTCCCATAATGAGTTGTCAAAGCCTGCAGCTACTCTCCCTTCCTTTTCTGCCACAATAGTTTGCATTTCATATTTTCCATTTAAAAATCTGTAGGACCCAAACAATCCATGCATTTCATCAATTCTGCAAGCAAATATACCATGCTATCTAATTAGAGAAATAGGAAACAAAGCCATGTTAACTATAATGGGCAGTGATAGTGTTGGGAAGACAATTTACGGGTGCAGCACAGCACAATGCTGGGACACATGCAGAGCCCAACTGTTATACAAAATATGGATCCTGTCCTTCCTTCCTTCCAAGGGTATTTGAGAAAGGTATTATTACCCTTCCTTCTCTGACACCACAGTCATGCATCCTCTGTGTTCACACATCAAGAAACACTGCCCTATCTTATGCAAGAACAGAGAAGGAAAGCTTGATTTTTAGCACGTAGGAAAAGGAACAACTGTTAAATGAAACAGCCTGCAGTGACCTAATTCAGGAAAGCTTTGTCAGGTGATAATCTTTCTCACCCTTTATATGTCATTCCCTGAAGCACATAAGTGTTCAAAATAGTTTAAAAACATTCAGAAATGTGAGAGAAGTAGCTGTTCTCCTGTGCAGCTCTGACAAAGATTAGAATTCCCAATATAGTTGCTGTTTGCAAAAGTGCTCTTAAGCTGCTGTTTCACTGGGTTTATGTCTGAGTGCCACTAATCAAATTAACTGTGATGGCTGCAGTAAGCTGTTTATAGAGATGAAAGACCTACCAAAAGAAGTTTCTGTTACAGCTTATGAAGCTGAATACTGTTAAGCACATAAACAGCCACTGCATGGAAAATCTTGACTTTTATTCTTTCTGCTATTCCTCACTAGAGGGTAAAGAGTACTTAAGTGTTCTTGTAAGTCTTGCACAAGCCCAAAATCTCTCTTCCCATCATATAACTGGGGTTCTTTTCCCCTTGGAAAAAAAAACCCCAAAAAAACCCCCACCAAAACCAAAAAAACCACCAGCATTTATTTTTATTGTCTCTTTTTAAAAAAAAGAAATTAAAAGTAATACAAGCAGTAAATAATGATTTAATGGAATATATTATTATAGTATGATGGTCATTTCAAGCTGCAAGCTCTTCCTCATGGTATAGTTAAAAACAGAAAAAGGAGTCAGGAGACTGTTCCAAAACAGGAAACTGCAAACCAGGCACTTTTAGCCTATCAGAGCCTTGTGACTTTGAAAATGAATATCAGGCTGTGGGTGTTTGTGGAAAGGATCACTGTGCCACAGAAAAAAGAGGTAACAGAGCAGCTACTGAGATTACATAAGAGGCCCCTCACACGCAACTGATTACCTGTAACTGTAGTAATATGAGAAGACAAGGGAAGGTAACAGACAGCATCGTTGTACAGTGATATGGACAGTCTCAGCTCTACCAGGCTCTGGAGCAGATGCCTGAGGACTAAAGATTTGCAAGCTCTCCACAACTTCACAGGTCTTCACAAGGGCCACTCACAGAGGATTTATAACAGTCTTTCTCTCAGTTCACATTAGCCCATTTATTTTACTTCTTCATAAAAATAACTGCTTTCAGTGTTAGCTGGGGAAAGTAATGCAAACAAAAAGTACTGAAAAGATGACAGTTTTACTGAAGCACACAAATGCCAAGGAAGTCTTATTAAAAGTTATGAAATCTGTCTCCTCCCTCCATTTTCTCAGTAACATATCAGAAAGTCATAAAAGGGTTGTACTTTTAAAATATTTTATACCACAATATCTGTTCTTAATTTGTACAGGTCAGGCTAGGTAGAAAGAAGGAAAACAAAGCCTCAGAATTCTGTTGGATCCTGCAGTCCTTGCTAAATGAGTACAAGATAACACTGCCACTAATGAGTACCCATCCTGGCACAGCTACACAGCAGGCACAGTGCTAGCAAATCCTAGAGGTCTTTCTAAATTAGGTTTGAGAACCTTCCTGACAGGAAGATTTAATTAGTAGTATTAATAATGTCAGAGGTCTCTGCCTTTGAAAGTATTCCAATTCTCCTAAATAAATATGTAGCATAAGGTTCCTCAGGATTTCCAAGCAGAGGAAATCATGTATTCATGTCTTTTTTTGCATTAGTAATCATTTATGTATCCATTGGATGAGAGAAATGTTTGGTTGTTGGGGTTTTTTTGTTTTGGTTTGGTTTTTTTACAAAGTTTTGAGCATCTATACTCACAATGAGAAAGATTCGGAAAATGTATAGTAGGATTTTGTGCAATCATTATATCTAATGATAATATCTTATCATCCAGTCAGTCAAACGACTACCAAGTTTCACTCTTATAATCCAACAATGAAGAAAACATTTCATCTTCTCACCTCTCTGGCATCTGACATCCTGATATATTCTCTTTTTTTTTCTCTCCAGTTTTAGCTTTTAAGGCTGGCAGTGCTAGATTAATTCACATTTAAAAGTGGTTCTCTGTAGACTTCACAAAAGTGCAGATTTTTTTTTCAGCTCAGCACAAATTTCTATCAACTGATACTTTATCAGAAGGTTCACTTTGATCATTTTATTGCATAAAATAATTCTGTTCCTATCATTCATCTCAGTACCATACCTTTTCTGTACTTAAAGAGAGCATATATATCAGGTATTTGCTTCTTTGTGGCTCTTGGAAGAATTAATCTGTGATTAAAAATATTACAAACAGTTGCATTAGGAGATTAGGGTAACTTTTAAATAGAAAGTTCCAAACTGTACTTAGCAAATACAGAAATACTAATAAGCCATCATTTACCCAGCTCAGCAGCTATTTTAGAATTCAAATTAGGATAAAAATGGATAACATGAAAATGTTTTCACTTTACACATTATGCACCAGATTAGCCCTCAGTGGTCAAGTTATAAACATTGCAAAAGCATAAATACATAAAATGGGACAAAATGGTATTAAAGCTTAGCATGGAGAAACATGAAATAAACCAAAATTTCCTGATACAGCTTCCTAGAAACTGACAGTATTAATTTGGCCAGATAACTGTCAGAGGCACAATTATTTTTCTTCAGTCAAATAGTCTCTGATGTTAGTGAAAAAAACCTTTCTCTCAGATAAAAGCTGGCTATTAACAAAGCATGTCTTAAGCTTCACACTAGCAACATATTATAATTTGCTTTGAAACATGGTGTGCTGATGGCATTGGATGTATTGCCCTGATGATACATAAAGACAGGGAATTCTGAAATGGTGAGCACATTAGTAAAAATTACCTTTAAAGACGTGTTTGCATTCATATGCACAATAGATGTAAAACAGATGTCTTAATACCTGAGCTACTATTTTAAGTACAGGCGTAAAACATTTTGTGTATGTCAAACGAGATGTGTTGCAACAACAGTCATATCTGTACAGGAAGCCACAGACACCGCTGATGTAATATTCTTCCTAGCTGCTGCTCTGCCACTGGGATGTCTCTACACCCTGAGAAAACCACTGTGCTGGAGTGAGGGGGTAGCTGCACACAGTCCCCAGGTAGAGGAGGGGTTGGGAGGAGAGCATGCATGGCTCGTCTTTCTCTCTGAGCTGCAACAGCCCCACACTCTCTGTGTAGATCTGATAAACACAGATACACAAGAGCTGACAGTGATTCTGTCTGTCTTGTGGCAGGGACTGACATGACCTATGATGAGAGAACACTTTCTTATCTTTACCAAAAAATAATGAAGTCTTACTAGGATTTTTAGGAAGAAAGTGGCCAGACCTCCATAGGTATTAGTAATATCTGATTTCTTGCCAAGGAGAGAGAGTTGTGAAGCCTTACCAGGCAAGCCTGCAGCAGTAAGGAATGCCTTGGAGAGGACTTTGTTCCCACACATCTCCTAAGGCCTGTAAAAGGCCCAAGGAGACTTTCAAAGTTCAGAGACTACCCTTGCCCTTACCTCAGCAGCAAGACGGAGCAGGATGGAGGCAGGAGGAGACGGCTCTGCTGCTCTCAATGCTGACTTCACCGCTGACCAGGGCAAGCAGCACCCATCAGTGCCTGACAGACTGTGACCGTGCCTGCCAAGGCAGGTGAAGGGGATGCTCACAACTTCCACAGATATGGGACACAGACAGGAGTTGCTCCTGCATCTTGCTCTCCTCACTGCCATCACACAAGGCTTAGCTGCAGACCGCATGGCTGCAGAAGACATTTCACCCATCTGAGCCATCGTGCCTCTCATGACACTTTTTGATGTGTCTGTGCCTCATTTTTGCTATGGGCTTTGTCTATATATCACAAACAATCCTGTAGCCCTTGCTAGGATGTGAACAGTTACCTGAAGCCTGATTTTATGTCTGCATTCATTTGATCATATGAGTGGGACTGTCCCATGGGGACAACATAGCTGGCACTGTGATTTTGTGTATGCCTGAATATTATATGCATGATGGTTCCTTTCCCCCATAAGAGCCTGCACACCTAAGGATAACAGGATCAATCAAGGCCCTGCTGAAGTCGGGCAGCCTCTTTCCATTTCCATAAGGCTCTGGGTCTGCTCCTTGATGCACTGTTGATGAACTGTATTAACAGATATATGCTCAGCTTTCTCTAGCTTATTCAGTATAAACGATGTTTCTTTTTATCTAAAATACAAATTGTTTTGCTGTTTATATGTTTTTGTAAAGTCCTTGATGCACACTGAAAAGCTGTGCTCTCTATCAAAAGGCATGAGTATTTGTCCTGCTAGGTGTATAGCTATCTATTGCTAGAGATACCAGTTTCATTTTTTGATTAGGGAAATATGTACATGTTGTTATAGTTAATAGGCCAGTTTTACTACACAAGTCACACAGGAGACAAACAATATATTAACTGTTCTACTGAGCAATGAAAACAGTGCAGAGTGTTTGGATTTTCAGCATCCTTGAGAAGTGACTTTGCTATTACGCTAATGATGCCCTGGTGAGTATTCATTTTCAGGTAGTAACAACCCTTGAAAATAACTTTCAGTCTAATTATACTGCCAGATTACAGAAAGCCTTTCAATGAAGTTTATGGGCAGGATTCTTAGTCACTGTAAACAGCTGTAACTTCACAAGTTTCAGGAGGAATAATCCAATTTATACACTGGACCTACCTCTCTATTCTGTAAACCCTGTATTAAAGGTTATGTAACAATTAAGGATGAAGGAATAAAAAAGCCAAACACCCTAACTTGATTCAGGCAATGACTTTGCACTTACTAAAATGAGGATGAACAGAATCAAGCTCTAAGAGATTAGTTATAACTAGGAGATTAGTTTGGTGTAATAAAGCACACTTAGCATAACAGAGAACTCTTCAGTGCATTTTGGAATCAAGCATTTTAAATCTGCCAGATGCCTCTGAAGGTCCCAATCCTGCAAAGCTTACTTATGATTTAACTTTATGTACTATAAATAATCCCACTGAAATCAGACTACTCACAGTACAGACAGGCAAGCTGATTTTAACTGCTGGACAAATTAGGGATCTAGCCAGGGGAAAGTTCCCTGGCTTCCACGTCTCCTTCAGACTTGACCTATAAATAAACAGGGAAATGTTTGGCATTTTGCTGAGTAGAAGTAGCCCTGTTTTTCAGTGGTTTTGGTTCTGCTTCTAAGAAAATCTTCTATTCTTTCTCAAACGAATGTGATTTCACAAGAAACCACATAAAGGTCTCATTCTCTATAGACATGTTTTTAATGCTCCCCCAAAATGGGAAAAAACTATTCAGTCACAATTGCCAAAATGAGGAACAGTATATTGTTCATTTTCATCAATCCTGCTATAACTCTTGCCTGTAAACTCATTTGAAGCCCGTATTCTAGATCAGCAGCACAATGTTAAAGCTGTTTGAGGCACAGAGCTGTTAGGTGTCATATACCAAATGAAAACATCCATGACACAATAAAGTTGCTGCCTTGCTCCAGCAAGAAAAGTATTTTTCTCAACATGAATACAGAGGACTAAGACCGACTAGTGCTTTTAGCTGAAGTGTGTTTTAGAAGAAACACACTAACCTGAGCCAGGGCACAATGCCAACAACTACTAGATCAAGAACATGAAATTTATATTTAATCAACCTCGAGTAGGGACAAGAAATCAATTTAGCATACTGTTTGCAGAAACATTTACTGTGGAATCATCTTGTATGATGCAGCACTGCTAAAAATTACCCCCCACAAAAATCAGCTGTTATTAAGGAAAGTGCAATGGCCAAAGAAAATATGCCACAGAAGTCACTGAAATAGAACAAGGAATTTATTTTGTTTCCCAAAAATTCAAACGTAACCTTTGATAAGTTGGATGTTTGATCTTTTAGCTACCAGCACAATTTCCTAGTTACTTTTATAAACTGGAGCTTTCAAACTCCTACCTACTCCCAGTGATCTCTGCATACTGGCTTATTTAATATTCCCTCAGCTTATCTTAAGTCTCAGTGCAGCAAGGCTTTTTAGTTGCTATGGCCCTAAGCATGGTACATGAAAGAAAAGGATATCTGGGAGTCTCACTCTATATTTTTCATTTAAAACCAAGGCCTGGGAGCCTGAGGCATGTCCCCAGTCATTTTTAGTTGTTTTGGAGCTCCCATTCACACTTGGAGCATTCCATCTTCACAGGGTACTTCTTCAAAATATTTAGTGAGACATGCAGGGATACCAAGGCTGCATCAGATCTGTGACTCTGTTTCAGTAAGGAATGGGATGCCTGTGTGCATGGATAGCAAAAGTGACTAAACTGCTAAATTTGTCAAAGGGGTCTTGCCCAAAATCTCATGGCCTAGTTTCCTATTAGTCATTCTGGTACAGTCTTCCTAGTCCCAGTACTTATACAAATAGCATTTACTTTCTACAACCCAAATAATTCACAGCTCCTTCAAAACAGCACTGTTACACTAATTAATCTAGCTGTTGTCACAAGCCAAACAAGAGCTGATAAGTGCAATATGTTACATTAAGTATAACCAGACAGCTATACAGCATTACATTCACACCATTTGCTTTTGTTATTTCTAATATAAAAGGCATGACGCCTTTGTGAGCACCTTTAAATTAACGTACTTGTATCATTTTAGGTTCACAGAAAAGGTAAAGTATGTTTAAGAGGTAAGGAATTTCCAACTAGCAAAAAAAAATTGGAATATCTCAGAACAGCTGTTCTTATCAGGTTTTACCAGTGACAGACAAGCACTCTCAGCTCAGGAGCGGCACTGACACCAGCTCAGAAATGTTTTTAAATTGGAGACTCAGTTAATGCAGAAAATGAAATAACTCATCCTGTAAAGACACCACCAGGTGGATCAGCAATGCAGAGCAACAAAACCCACAGACTCCTCTAGATTTGGGTGCTGACAGCTCTCCAGGGAGAGGGAACCTCCTCTGACAAAAAGCCAGCAGAAGCAAATGAAGCCCATTCATCCTGTATCCCTCCCCCATGCAGAGGGGTGTATGATCACTCGACTCTGCCAGCTCATACACCTCTTCACGACTGTCTGAAGCTGGGGAGAGCTGATCTCATCAATGTCTGGGCCTGAACAAGAGCACAACAGTGATAAGAAATTACCTTTTCCCTCTTGCCATTAGTCATATCCCAAAAGTATATTGCGCCTGGACTCCTGGACTTCTTGCTTGAAGCAATAGCAATACTTCAATGTTTCAGTCAGAAAAATCATGACATGCTAACTCCTATGTTAATGAGAAAAAAAGTTCCACTGACTTTGGAGGGACCACTTTGAAGCTTTAGGCTATAATGTAGCCTACCTCAAGCCTATTGCTGCTGTACTTGAACTCACTCTACTATTTTGTAATCTGGCTCAGCTATCTCTGTGTTACATTGCAATGTGCAATATACTTGAACTCAGTTTGCTCTGGCGTGAAGAACAGCATGACAAAACTCAATCCAAGTAAACTCTTATCACCAAGGTCAAAGGGCTGGTATCTAGAAAAGTGAGGGTTTGCTGCTCCCTTTAGAGGTACTCTGACATCAGCAAGAATTAGACACTGCATCTTCCTCTAAATCTCCTCTTCTTCCTTAGGCTACATTCTTCAGCAAAGAATGTAGTATATATGAATTAATCCAAGAAAATGAAGATAGTATTTCACATCCAACTTCTGGAATATTTCAACTTTGCCTGGACGATGTAAAAGAGCACTAGTTAGAGAGATGCAAATATGGGCCCAAAGAAATCTACCAGATATGATGAAGGAGAATAACCTCTACTGAATTTTAAAATATGCTGTAGACTTACATTTTCATTTTGTCCTTTGCTGTAAAGAAGACTGGCAGATAGGTACAGCAGTATAGCAGAGAAATCAGGAACCCTTTACTGCTGGGGAGTATGCAGAGGTGGAGGATAAGGGTAAAAGCCAAATATTCTCAGCTGTTTTCAACCTCCCAGACAAAAATGCTGTACATTCAAAAACACAGGAAGGCTGGCATGCAAAGGTAAAGGTAAAGGCTGCCTAAGGTAAAAATCTCCCAAGAAACAGAATATTTGCAGCTAACAAACATACTAGAGTTGAAGAATTTATGCACAGAGAAAGAAAATGTGGCCTAAAAAGATAATTTCCACTTCCAATTTCTAATTATTTGAAAATCTTTGATTTCTGCTCTTTGAAGCTAACTGATCATTGCATACTAGGCATGATCTCTGTTCTTTAAAACCTATTGTGTTTTAAATGATTGCTTTCACAAGCAATTTTGTTGACATTAACATATAGCAAAAGTTATTCTAAATATCTTTTTGTAAAACCAATTTTTCTTTAGTTCGATTAAGAACGAAAAAAGCCTGTCCTTGGAAGTTGGCAACATTTTAGATGAGCACAGAAAAAGAAATTACAATACCACCTTTCTTTGTAAATTCAGTTACAACTTATATGTACTTGCTCTTGTTCATTAAAGTTTCATAAAAAATAATGACTCATCAGTAGAGGATGAAACTTTGCTACAGTGTGAATCTTTTGGAGCTTTTCACCTGAATTTCTCCAAGAAACTTACCTAAATATTACTCATTTGAAGTCAGCAATAACTGTGACATAGATACGAAGCATATGACAGATATTGCTGAGTGCTGTGGAACATGATTCAAAAATTATATAGAACATAACTCAGCAGATATTGCTAGTATGTCAAGTTTACTGCAAGCACTCGGAAAACTTCAGCTGCTTCTCCACTGAGAGTTCCCAGTAGCCATGTGCCTGAGCAGTTAAATGAAATAGGTATTTTATTAATGCTGCCAGAAAGACGAAGATTACCACGAGAAGGAAAAGATATACTTGTGGTATTATATGCAATTTAAATTTATAATAAACCCCCAAAAGTTGTAAATTGGGCCGTGGTGTAGGCGAGTGCTATTCCCAAGCCTGGAATGCTGTAGGGGCTCCCTTTCTAATCAGAGTTTCTCTTCCACAAATACCATGCATATTGGACCCCAACACGTGCAACTTACAGTCTGTGCATGCTGATGAACAAAATCAAACTGTTACAAAGTTCCTTGGGTTTTTTATCTGGTATTTACACACAGATCACACCATGGCATATTACGAGCTAACAGGGCTAAGTATTTGGGGATTTTGAAACAATATGAAAGCACTAGACGACAGCATGCTTAGGGGATATTGATGTCAAGAAGTCACCCTGACTGACATTAATCTGCACTCCTCAGACAAAGATCAGGCAGTAAAGAGATAGCCCACCATTTTGTATAACTCCATATTGATTCCACCAGCCATTATGAATAGGCAGAGGAGTATGTACGTAATCAAAACTGCATTATCTTTTGACTCTTACACACCCTATCACTATGCTTAGCCTCTTGTATTTATAGACTTTTTTAACAGAACCTGAAAGTACCATTTCATACCCAATATGCTGAAGCCAAAACTTCAATGATTTGCATTCCCCAAACCAGATATCTAAATAGAAATTTAGATTGCTAAGTACATAACCGGACTTACCACAATGGGAAATGCTCAGCTCGTGTCATAACAAAGTTTATCCTCAACCATCCATATAACTTTCCTATCTGTTTTATCCAAAGAATTCTGTAGGCTGAAAACGCTACTCTGATTGATCTGTGGCCACAAAACACGTATGGCATCTATGACAGAAAGAGTAATCTTTCCTCCTCACATCATTCTAGACTAAGTACTGCAGACATGACCTATACATCAACTGGAAACACTGATGATTATTGGTACTGTAATTTTCCTCCATAAAAGTTATTGTAATAATCCTAGAATTTACAGGCTGTAAAGAAAAATAATCAAAGGGGTCCAAGCCTACATCTCCTTATCCATCTTTTCTTGTTTCAAGTGGAAAAACCATGGTGCTTGTGGGTTTGATCCTGTCAGCATACCAAACATGGTCAGAAAACCACAACTGTACTGAATCTATACTGTGTATTGGCTCTAAGTAAGAACTTCACATTGAAAGTCTATTTCACTTCTGTGACATCCTTTTCTGCTATCTGAAAGTCCTGTGGGGATTGTTAAAACAAGAATTAACATTACAGATTTGTAGTGTTTTTAACAAGAGGAAAGAGCACTTCAATAAGCCCTTTCTTTTTGGATATCAAAGGCTTATATTAACCTTTCAACCCACAAAACTCCACAGAAACCTCATGTTCATGCTGGTGC
This sequence comes from Aquila spilogaster, assembly GCA_024606505.1. NCBI lineage: Eukaryota > Metazoa > Chordata > Aves > Accipitriformes > Accipitridae > Aquila > Aquila spilogaster. The sequence continues at coordinate 14,307 of JANHGO010003249.1, read as the reverse complement.
CTTCATCACATCTTAGTTCTATTTCTACCTCACAGAAGTCTTCCATGCTGCATCCCCTCCCTGATCCTGTCCATATTTTTTTGTCTTTCGTGGATTTTATAATGCATTTTTCCGGGTTCTGACAAAATTGTTGTTCAAATCATTTAACAACTGTAACATGTCCTCATTATTTTCTGAATCATCAGCCTTTGTTTCATCAGCAAACTTTATTCACAAAGATTTTACAATTTAGAGTGTTGATAAAAATGTCAAATAACAGTAATGGAAGAAATTCTTGAGTGTCTCTTAATAAAGACTTTGCTCATTAATAAGTCTCCATTGACAAATACATTTTTAAAATGGTCAGTGAGTCAAACTAACATGCTCCCTTGTTAAGTCTACATAATGCAATTGACCCACATGGCTCACATTAGTAGGTCATGCGATATTAAATTATGTTAAAACAAAATTTACTACTCAACATAGCTGGTTTTATCAATCAAACCTGTATTTCTATGAAATGGATAACAGGTTTACCAAAAAATACTTTTCATGAAGCCGTGTTGATGGACATATCTTACATTTTTAATCTTAAGCTGTTTGTTTACAGTTTCTATTTAACTATTACATTTATTATGCCTCTGCTTGACCTGTGGCTAACCAGCTTAGAGTTTCCTGCTCTCCAAAAACCAAGAGTTTCCCCAGTTTTCTGATATGTGAAAAAATAATACTGTTGTTCATCCAATGTCTTTAAAGTCTCTGACATAAATTTTCTGAATCTGTGGTTTAAGAAAAATCCTAGTTTCAGTAAGTGATACCAGCTTTCTTCCTGCCCGCCCCCCCCGCCCCCGCCAATGGTGAATATTCTATTCCCTCAGTATCTGCCTCCTGCATGTGTGTTCTTGCTTTGTTCCAAATATAGGACAGAAAGTGTTGTTGACATTTCTTGCCTCTTTTGCATCACTATTCAGGATTTCACCATCTGTATCAAGCAAAGAATCCAATAAAGGTTTCTTTTGATCCCAATTATATACTAAAATGCTTTTTAAAATTATTTTACCCTTTGGCCATTGACATATTTCCACTGGCATCCTTTATCAGCTGCAGCTTCTTTCCAACAATGTGTGTTTAACAAGGATGACTTTTGACCACTGTAATACATTATTTAATCAAGTCTGCTTTATCTGACCATGGTTTTGGTTAACATTTTTCACTTAAAATGTATGTTCCAAGCGGAAAGTATCAGTGGTTTTGAGTCAGAGTTATCACACTCAAGCTATATTCTGTTGTACAAAGAAAGGGTAGTGAATCGTAATTAGGGAATGTACAAATTCTTGTTTTTCTGGAGGAAATCCAACTGTGTTACTCCATGGTGGTCTCAGAACAAAACTTTACTAAGGAGTTACATTTTGTTTTTAAAAAATGTCAAGAAACTGTTTAGTAGCCCTGCCAGCATTCACCAAAGTTAACTATTATAACAAAGGTTTTCTTCATGCATACTGTAAACTGTTGCTTATAGCTCACATTGTTCCCTAGTGAGGCTTGCTTGGGAAAATATAACTTAGTAATGCAGATACAGTAAGTTTGCACATATACGAGTCTTACACATACACCTAAGATTAGCACTGACAGGAATAGTCTATTTCTAAATTGGGCTAACATCATGTCAGCCAGTAGTTGATCTAACTTTAGGTCACAGTGACTATGGATACAAAAGTAAAATGGAATTAGACATCAGGGACTAGCCCAAATACACTTTGAAGAATAGAGATGCTGAGGTTATGAGAAATACATTTACATTTGGATATCTGTTATCAGATAATAAAGCAGTGGAAATACCAAAAATCATTATCTTTATTCTCTTAAAATCAAGCCCATAAGACTTTTCTTCTTCTTTTTTTTTTTTTTTCCTAGTGAGTCAAATGGAGATACAAGAAAAAATTAAAGGAAGACTGTTGTAATGGAACAGATTGTACTAAAATATAAAGCTTAGGTATTTTGAAGGCTAGAAAAACATTCTACTTGTAGTCATGACTGTATATCTAACGATTGTCACATTCCTATTCCTATCTCTTTTTTTTTGAGAACTTAGCATTCATCTGACACAATAACTCTACAAATGAGAAATATGCAGAATTCAGAAATCGTTTGATGGCTTTTCACCTGTAAAATTATTTGATACTATGTTTCATTTTAAAACATTTTCACTTTAAGAGGATAAGCATATCTTTGTATAAAGAGAAACCACCTAAACCTGAATCATCCGACATAACATGCACCAACTAAAAAAGAAGAAAGCAAATGAAGAGGAAAATAGCTCATATTCACTATGCATTGTATCCAAAACTACATTTACTTGCTTTATGAGGGATTTTTGGAACATTTAAAGAAGCTGGAGTGATAGGTTAGTTTTGTATGCCAAACTAAGCTAAAATCTTGCAATAGGTAAATGGAGCATGTAGCTAGCTGTAATGTTTTAGTACTAGTTAAGGAATAAATGTATCTTTATGGAGAGTTTTCCCGCATTAAAAACAGAAGAAAGACACTAGTCAATGCTTGCTTTCTGCATTTGGTTTGATCTGATGCTTATGTGAAAGAAATATGCTGGCAGGTTGGAGAACAAAATAGGTGTTGCAGAAAAGAAGATGCTTACCTATAAGGGTATTTCTATTAAAGTCTAGTGAAACTACTTGTCTGTGCAGTATGACCAGGACGCTAAGTGGGGCACTACTAAAAATATTATTCCTAATTTTCTTTTATCTTGACTGGTAAAAATAGCCAGAATCACTCAGGGTTTCTTTTAAGAGAGATCATAATTTCATTTTACTAATAAAAAAGTCTTTCATGCAAAAACTTCAAATGAATGTGGCTAATTTGCCCTAGGACCAACTTGAACTTCTGGCACCCACGGTGTTCCTTGTCAAGGAGATCACAGGCCTGTTACCCCTTAATCCTTCTGCTCATTTTGTTTGTTTTGAACCTCACCCATCCTGGCTTTACCCAATGCCCTCCAGTTACTGTTGCTGGAGAAGACAGCAACAGCTAGTCTCCATCCATTCTTTGCATGTTGCTAATGATTTTATAAGACTGCTACCATATGTATGTTTATGGAGTTAGACAGCTTAGCCTCTTCACTCAGACACCAAAGCTAAGCACCTTAACATTGGTACTTTAATTATACCCTGTCCCACCTCTTTGTGTGTGCGGCAATTTGAAAAAAAAAAAAGCCTTTCCCACAATCAGTATTTGCCTCTTATAAAAATCCCAAAATTTCTAATAAGTGAAAAATCTCAAAAAAAGAAGAGGAAAAGAAAGATTTTTATAATGCATAGGGGCTGTAAACAGTCATCAGCAACACTACTTTCTTTATGTCATTTCTGTAAAAATTCTCAGTACTTTCAGCCATCACCAACACTGTGATGTGGGAAACCCAGTACAAAAGGCTACTTCTAGATTTGGTATTCTATTTCCTTCCTTCCTTCTCTTGGCCATCTTATGTTTATCTTTATTCCTTCTGTTATTCTCAGTTGCTTCATGTTCTCTGAATACCATAAATGATCTTTCACTCAGGTTGATGATTAAAATAACTCTTTATTTACCAGTGGAAGGGGAAAAAGAAGATGAATGTGGATATGATACACCTGGCATTACAGGGAAGAAAGACTCTTCAAAGGTAGAGGTCATAGGCAGCAAATTTGCTTATTTGATTGTATTTATTCTTTCAGTTGTAAACCAACTTTCAATTTGCAAATTCTCTTTAGGTGCTTGTTCAAACTGACAGCCAGAGGAAAGACTCCATCCCAAGAGCAGGCTAATTATCCCCATGGCCAAATATTTCAAAACTTGAAAGGAAAACAGGAAGAAAAAAAAAATCAGAAAAATGAGAGACTGGCTGTTCATCATTTCTATTCTTAGTGTATATTTGATGAGATGGTTTAAACACTTTGAAGTGAAACGATCTTGATCACCATAATGGTTGATGCAGTTAGACTGTTTATGGGGGAAGGGGATGTCACGGACACAATTCCTAATCACAAGACTGAAATCAAGTCTTCTGAAAAAAAAAAAAATACTATCTCTTTTATTCTTATGAGTATACTAATTGCTAACTCTCAGAGGTAATTGACAAAACAGTTTATAACAGTTCTATAACAAAAAGCATGATTATATACTGAAAGATGTAGTCAGACACAGTGACTTTAAAAAAACCCTGTACTTGCCATCCACAGAAAAAAAGGAAAGAAAGTAAAGGTTCCTGCTAAAAGCCTAAAAAGGACTCAGTTAATAATGTGAAGTCCCTTCAGTAATCCCTAACCAGATTATAAGCGTAACTCAAATATAAGATTTGCATGATGCCCTCAAGTGTCATTATTGATGCTTGACTGTATTAATTAATACATTGCCAGCACCAGCTAGATAATCATCAGTTCCTATGTTGTGAATGATTCCTTAAATTGTAAGTCAGTGCAGAATATTGTGAAAATAACTTATGTTTACTCCAGTAAGCTGGTAGTTCACTGCAATTATATAGTAATATAAAATAATTTGCATTTCTAATGACTTAGGGATTTTTTTTCCCTTCAGACTATCTGCTGCTACATTTTCAACTGTCATAATCAGTCAGAGAGGGTTATCTCAATGATAACAAGGCAAAATGGAAAATTCAAACCAACCTCCATAGGCAGCAAGATGTCTTTCATTAGATTTGGTAGCATACAGCTGCACTTTGTTCTTTCAACGACACTGATAAATACTTTCATTGTGTATGTTAATCAGACTGGGAAAAGATATGGAAAATGGAAGTCAGACATAGCTGAATAATTACATAAGAAGATGTGCCATTTACTGAGGGTTTATTTTTTCCTAAGTGAAAAACATTAAAGAAAATGCACAGTAATTATTTTTCTTAGAGGATGCAAACCTTTACACTGACATGAAAAAGAAATGGCATAGCATATCTATTATAATAGATACTAACAGGCATCCCAAGGACAGTGGTACACAGTATCTCACAATACTTCAGAAAAGAAGGAAAATCAAAGTAGCTCAGTATATAGCAACCAAGGTTTTTGAGAGGGTCCTTTCTATATTACAGGGTTGAGCAGAATGGTTCAGACACCTTCCAACACAGGGAAGGCTCCAGCACACACAATTCCTCTTGGAAGCAGAGATTATATCCCAAAATCCTGTTGATTTTTATGAGACTATTATGTACTGAAATGAATGGTGTTTGGTTTAATGAGACTTTTTATAGATACAAATTGCTTTCCTTAATTTTAATGGGTAGCATGTAGGTAAGAGAACAGTTGGATCCTCAATGTTTTTGTGTATGGAAAAGAGCAATTTCCTGAGCTGCAGGACTGGAATGTCCCACCCCACCAAGGAGATGGGAGATGCTGTTTCAGCTTTGAGGGGTTTTTTTTGCTTAATATTATTGCTGAACAAAGCATGTTTCACCTATGTTTAAAAAAACCAAAAAAACAAAAAAAACCTACATGCAACTGTCTTGTTGTAATATCTTTTAGTTATTACTGCAAAAGTGTTTAATTATCCTTACCACCTGGCCTAAGCCCATTACAGCTGGATGAAAAAATTTAGTACACTTTTGACTAAGCCTATTGGTATACCACAAAACTTCATTTCTATTCCCAAATCTCAATTTGATACAGGGCCACAGTACAATTATATCAAGTTCTATCCAAGAAAAGAGAATTTACTGAGATTAAATTGCATTACACTCATCATATGAATTCTAGAGGCACTGACTACTCAAAATCTTAGTTGAAGTTGGTCATTTGTTTAAAGCAAACAAATATATAAACCAAAATTAACAAGTATTCAAAGTATAAATTAAAAAATGTACCAATATTTAAGGCCTGTTTGCCTGGGTATGAAATGGGAATGAAAAGAGAAGTGTTAAGCAATGACTAGTGTAGAACAGACAATGTTTTGGAGACTTCCTGTCCATAGACTAAGCATAAGAAGCAACACTTGAGTAGATTGGAGGTGGTAATTCTCTGAGGATGATTCAAATAATACTGCAAGTCTAACACATCTCAGTCTTCATCCTTCTTTCTACAAAGCTTACATAATCAGCAATAAGTACTGCATATTAGTAATTTAGTCAATCTTTTGTTAACCTGAATGTTTCACACATCCTTCTCTATGTGAAACACAATATCATGACACATTATGCTAACTTATACTGAAAAAAAAATCACATCATCATCACTACTTTAGCAGAATTCCATCAATGTAAGAGATCTCCATCCATTCCTATTGTAAGTTCATTCACCAATTGCTACAATGACCTAAAAACCAACCTTACTTCTTAACATAGACGATTCTTGGAATAAATAGACAAAAAATCATATTAATTAATTGAATTAATTAATGTGCTATAAGAATTATGGGATCCATTGTGATTTTGCATCTTAAATTGACCACACTTGATGAAACACCCAAGGCAAACCACTAATTTTTACCATTTAATAATTTTTACAGGGCTTCTGCAAGGGAAATGCATTCTGACAGACAAATTACAATCTCAGCTTATATCAGCTTCTTTTGGGTACAGCAATTGAGAATATTAAATGCTTAAATAACCAGAGGACTCAAACCACTTAGTACATAACACAACTCCAAAGCTGGAAATGACATGAAGTTCAAGTTAAAATGTCCCTCTTCTCCTCTAGAATGGTCTAATCCAGGAAATCACATCTCCCAGTAAGTAAAGAATATAGAATATGCTACATATGTTTTCAACAGTTACTAACTCAAGGGAATTAGTGAGTAATAGATCATTTAAGTTCAGGAAGACAGAATTTCCCTTTTAAGACAGTACTCCAAATGGAATTATTTGAAATGGTGAGAGGAGAGGGAATTGTTTCAATCTTTTTCACTAACTAGGTAAGCTCTAACAGTTAAAAGACTAATTAGGCCTTTGGTGCATAACTAACTGAACCTCTCCCTGGCAACAATTATGGTAGCACCTGAGACTTGTAACTGAGCTACTGGAAAATGGACAAACACCCATGGCATAAAGAAAACAAACCACAAAAACAGAACCTGAAAAATCAAAAGGAAACCAGACAAGAGCGGTAGTGGTATGTGTGAATTTTAATGCTTGGGAGCTTGCTGGCCAGAAAGGAAACTTACAAAATCTACAACATACACCTTGATTTCCTTATAAGAGGAAAGATTTCTGTGGCACCTATAGAGCCTGAGCACCTGTGGTGCCCTCCAGGCGCACCATGACTTTGTTTCTGTAGCCAGAAGTAGCGCACTGCATTCCCTAATGCACACTTGCATATCCAGCCACTTAGATGGATGAAGTTTCAGGAGATGGGAAGGAGCGAGAAGCTGGGGCAAAACTCACTAACAACTGCTGTCTTATCTCACAGGCTAGAGAAAAAACGTCATCAGCAACAGTCTCTAATGGGAAAATCTCCTACTTTGTCCCTCTTACAGTGTATTTCTGGGTGCTTTCCTGCACATCATTTGCTATTTTGCACAACGCTGGGCAGGTTGGAGCAACATCTGTGTTTTAATGTTTTCTTCTCATCTGGGAGAACCTGTAATTGTACATGTTTCTATTCCTATGAAGGATTTAATGAGCTTCTAATAAAATTTGCAATCAAAAGCAAATATGCAAACCATAAGGACAAAAAGAATATGTGTGTGCCTCAGTTAAATTTCAAATACCCTGTAGACCTATCTGAACTTTCATTATGTCCTGTCTTTTGTCTGTCTGACATAGCATAATACCTAGAAATGAACCAATTAAAATCTGAGCCTGTCACTTGCTAAAATCTCCAAGTTCATCCGGTGGAAGAGCCTTTACACTGCCATGCCAATGTGCTCCATTTAATGATAGCAAAATAGGAACAGAATTGTCATTAAAGCTTGTGACTAATAAACAGAATATTGCAGGAACAATACTTGGTATACAATAAAAATCCTGCCTTGATTTGCTTTATGCTAAATAAAAACAAAGATTAGAAATAAAACTTTTCTAAAAAAAACTAAAAATACTGAGAGGTGAAGTTCCCAACTATTTTTAAGGCATTCATTAATCTTTTTCAACTGTTTATTTGTTACTATTTTGTTTTGCTAGGCAGTGAGTTTTCACAGTTTAAAAATTGTCACAAAAGAATATCTTTCTTATGGGCCCAGTCATTTTTAAAAAATTACAGGTAAAAGGAGCAACTGGAGAATGTTCTTACTAAAAGGGTAAGCAGTAGGAAGCTGTGCTGTAGGAAGTCTATTGTACACTGCGTTAGCTGCTCTGTGATCAGAACAAAGGTTATTTTCTCTTGTGGTGAACAAGGCAGAACAACCTAACTATGTAGAGACATTTTCTAGCTCCTGCTTTGGAAGGTTTTAACTGCAGTACAGTGAAGTAGTTGTAGTAAATTATGGTCTATCTGTTTACTTAACTAACTGTTAAATTACTTAACAGTATTCCCTGTAAAAGCTGAAGTTGAAACAGTATCACAGACACTCAGGCAACAATTAACCCCTCAACTTGCTTTAGTTTCCAGTAGTGTCAGAATTTTGAAGCATTTGAGATGTGGAGAAACAGCAGCCTTCTCTTACTAACTGAAAAACACAGCCAGCATTAGGATCTATGTATTTTCGCAGATTGCTTTTGTCTTTTGGTTTTTTTTGTTTTGAAATTATATTAATATATCTACTAAATAACTTTTCTGTCTTTCATACTAACTCACAATACTTCGGGTAGTTTAACCTCCAGCTCACCCATAAACATCTATGATAAATCTGTGGCAGTCTAACCAATAACAACAGAAACAAGAAAGTATTTGACTAAGGCTACATGAAAAGAAAAATATTGCAGAACACATAGCACAGTTCAATGCACCTTGGTTGTCACACTGCGACCAGGCAGCTGTGTTTTACATGGTATTGTACGTTCATTTCCGCCTGGACATTATTCATATCCTACATCTATACTCCAGCGACATGGAAAGGCTCTTTTCTGCTTGGAGACATACCTTCTTAAAAAAGAGCAGAGTCTGTGATGAAAACATCATACTTTGTTCTAACTGCTAATATAGTTTAAAAAAAGAAAAAAAAAAATCTATGATAAAGTAATTTCCTTGACTCCTGGGGAAGAAGTATGCAAGCTCCATGTGATAACTGGTTGACCTCAAATTCTTCTTTAATGTCTTTTTTCATTTATGATCAGACTGTAATTTGGCATCTAAGATTGATGATTTATACTTTTTCTGTGGGTTGCTGCTAGACTGCCTCTCTCTTACTTTCCCATATTGCATAGAAGAGAAGAGAAACATATTTCAAGTTCTGTAGGATTCCAGTTTCACTGGCAGTGAAATCTGCATGTGATTTTCCACCATTCATCAGACCTTCAAGAATCTGGGACAAACATATTAGAAGGCCACTGTCACTAATTGCACAGCCTCACATATAACCTGACAGTACTTCCAGAAAGTCTAATCTGCTAAAGGCACAAATTAAAACACCTCATAATAATTCAATGTGAATGGAATTATGTAATAGCCAATAAAATGACTAACACGACACATACTCCTTAGAAATCATATCAATGTCTCTATATTCCTTTATACTTTAAAAGAAAAACACCTAACTATAAACCTACATGGCTAAACATTAATGTCTTTGCTAATTCAGGGACTCTGGTGATTTACAGCTTAGCAACTATAGCTCATAAATATTCTTATCTAATACAGGCTGATAACTCTCATTGTGCGCAAATGACTACATCAGCCCCCTTTCAGATGAGAAGGAAAGTTCTGCCACTAATAATCTTCCAGTCATTTTGTTACAAATGGAGAAATTACTCTTTTTCATTATATGACATGCACACACTTGTCAGTGTGTATGGGGGTCTCTTATTTAGATCTTTACAATATAGAGAGACAAATAAACTGTAAAATAGTGAGCTTTTTGGTAGCTATAGTGCTCCTTACCAGTGGCATAAGAGAAAAAAACAAAATTTCATACACATAACCCTATATTAAAAGAACACTCTAATCAAAGTGCAGAATAAGTAACTCATTAGGGCCTTGAAACTGTCCAAGACTAGGTACACATGTATCAAAATATTTAAAAATACATATACCCTCTGCTCCAGAAATGTAAATTACCTCTATGACAAGTCACAAAAGTGGAGAAAAAACAACAGACTACTTAGAAGAAATGTCTATAATCTGTTTGCTGAATAACCTTAGCTATCTGATTTCTAAAAATGGAAAGCTTTAGTAACACATTCCAAATTATTATTCCAAATTATTATACCTTTGTTTCCTTACAAAGGTATTCTTCTTGTGAGCTTTTATTCATGACATGAGAGGACCATGTCCTAAGAAAGACAAATGACAGAACATGCTAACTCATAAGGGCTAACACTTTGAGCTTTATTCAGCGACTCTCTGATTCTCCAGACTTTTGTTGTGTACAACAGTGGATTTATTCTAGAAGATGAAGCCCTCATACTAGGTATTTGAGGTAATTTTACAGAACTGCACTTCCACAAGAATATTTTATTGTAACCATAAATAAGTATCTGTGGAATACCAGAGATAATTGATGTTGGCTGTGAGTAACTCCGTTAATAACAGCTCTCTCCAATGTTCTAAATAAAATTTATTTATGGCCACACAGGAACCATATAAAACACAGTATACGCACCACTACAGACATCAAAAACTGATTAAATAAATGATGTTTCATTTGCATGTGAAGGTAATAAACATTCTTGCATTTGCTAAATTTATTTGTGCATTACATCACACTCTGGCTCCTCAGCAGCATGTACGTCTCTGCATTCACAGGAGAATTCTAGCGATTCCTGACTCTTCAGCACTCTATGTATCCTCAGGATTCTTCTTCTCCCATACTATCCCTACATTATTTACTAGTATTCCTGTATCTATTCTCATTCCTGTCTCTTTGGAGTAACACAATCTCTGTCACCAACTTTTGAGCCTTTCTAAAACCCTAGCTACAACACATAAATACTGACTGTCTTTACATTAGGATCAGTGAAGCCAGTAGATTAGTCTTGCTTTTCATCAGATACCTTCACACACAGTTTACAAATAAAGTTGAGAGATAAGCATTACATATTTTTTTACAGGTGTCAATACAATGTGCAACGGCATGTCATTAGCATGGATTTTCAGATATATGTGTACAAAGTACTATACGCAAGCACCTTACTAGGCCCAAGCAGTTAACTGCTGAAACTGCTGAGTTAAAACTTTGTAGTTAAAGCATGTGGTTAAAACTTTATGAACTATCTTTAAATATAATACTACTTGTATGAAATAAATAGGAATTTACTTTCAATGTTTGATAATCATGGATGTTTATTTTAAGTCAGACCTCTACTCTCTGAGATTTAACACTCAAAAGACAAAATATACCTGCTCAGTCCATGTGTCTTCTCCTACTTCATACAGCATCTCTGCACTGAAGCTACGCAACCTCATCCATATATTCATATATTACTAAAATCCATTCTTGAGCCATCATTCCATGATTTTACTGCTATGTTGAAAAGCAACTCTGATTTCACTTTTTCTTTTTACTAGGTGTAACATTTTTCTTCTCCAGATATACCTTCTACTTAATTTATGCCATTTACAACTTGGTCTAGCTATACTTAATACTCTTATAGGTATCTGTTGTTCAGCAAAAATCTACTTCCAGGATACCTTCCCACTAGAGCCAGAGCTAAAGATCAGCTGAAATAGTTTTGAATCCAAATAATCTTATAAAACAGAGTATCAAAGGGCTTCGGGTACCTCATAAAAAAGAGGAATGCTACTCACTTGAAACGGATGTTCTAAAGATGTGTTTACACAAGCAACTGACTTTAAAGAAAGATGTAAATGTAAAGGGAGATTGCTATCCTGAATAGACTTCTTATGCAATTCATATACTGAAATGAAAATGCTTCATACTAAGATGAACAAGCAGATATTCTGGAATTGTTTCCCTTGTAGGTAAATTCTAAGCGAGCATCCCCAGAAGGTAGTGCGTCTTAGGTTTCTTGGCAAGTTGCTCATATTTTCTGGCTGGCTCATTTTTATTCCGAATCCTCTAGACAAAATAAATGCCAGCACTTGGGAGGATCAGGCTACATTAAACATCACCACAGTACCTAACACCACTCACTGACAGAGCAGGGCTTCTTGTTACTTTTTCTCCAGCAACACAGCCAGCACAAGAGGTGCTGAGCCTCCCCCTCTGCCTGCTCACCCGTTCATCACCCACTCAACAATGCCAGCGCTGCTGTTTGTAAAACTGTATCAAAATCTGGATCAGAAGACTTCTCTTAGTTTAAAGAGGCCTACAGAACGGAGGACAGGAACAAGTAAGCATAGACAGCAGAGGGGAGAAACCTCTCCGGCTTGTTGTGAAGCTGCAGCCAAAAAGTAATATTCTACCACACCACCTGCCATCTCTGGGGCCCCTTGATCTGATGCCTGCTCCAAAACTCACCAAAATAAATTAATTTCTTATCAGACCCTTTAAGAGCACAGTTATTTTTACTAAGCTTTATTAATATGCACTTAGAATCCATATTTGGCTATAATAATCTCTCCTCTGAGGTTCTTCCCTTCAGACCCACAAAACCACCAAATCTTTAAAGGGAACACCATAGGTATCTGCTTAAATGAAAGCATATGCTCTAGCCCTACAGGAGATGTCCTTTCCCAAATCAGAGATGGAGGGAGATCTTCACAGACAGAAGCAGCAAGAAGACAAAATTGCTGAACTAGTCATTGAAAGGCCTGCTGAGGAAGACTAGGCGCCTTTGATCTGTCAGTGGGATCCTCTTGCCATAAAAAGAGAAGAATGACAGGACTGCGTGCCTTATCTAGATAAGTCACTCAGTACTGCTGGATATAAAACAGGCTTTAAAAAATACTTTTCTTCATAAATAAAGTCAGTGCAATCAGAGGCAAATGCAGCTGCAGCAGTGAGTTTGGCTGCAGCCAGACTGTGGTAGAACATCTTCTATCACACAGCAAAGACAGTGTGTGCAGGAGCAGCGAGCAGGAACAGGGGCTGACACCTCAGCCCCAGCAGTTCCCAAAAGGCCCCAGCCAGCAAGCACTCCCGCACACGTGGCTCTGAAGATACGTTCTGAGCACAAGTTACCTTCCAGTGGCATGCTCTTGGTTTTGTTTGCAAAAGGGCGAAAAAATTGTGCATTAAAAAAAGGAAAACATTTTGACTTTTGACTACTAGTTGTGTTTTAAGACTAGAATGTATTTCAGGCCCTCTTGGATTGTATATTATTTGCTTTTCATAAATCCACTCATCTAGGTTGCTTGAATGGGATCTTTTTTCCCCATGGCTTCAAACATGAAATCATTTTTTTGAAAAAATGTGTCTTTCTACTGTCATGTTCTCTGATGTCTGGTTATTTCAAAGACTTAAGTAAATTACATTTTTTCATCTAAATTTCTTAATACTTTCTTCTTTCTCTTTCAGCTGCTCCTTCCTGTACTCTGTATACTTTGTTCAATACAAAGATCACTAACAGGCTGAGGCATGAATTTGATGTGTGTCTCTTAGATACAATTAAACTAACAGCCTCCAAGAAATTACATCAAATGACATAGGGCCTACAGGCATAGCACATTAAAAAAAAACCCAAACCACAGATTTTTCCATATTTGCAAGTGTATTTTCCCATTATTTTTTAACAAGTGCCAATTTATTGTGTATAATCTATAATTTGTGTTACTGATAGAAAGCCAGAGAAACGTGGAAAAACCTGTAATGTTATGCAAAAACCCATCATGGTCAAAATTATGGCCAGGACCTGAGAATGATCCAAGGAGAACTGACTAGCTCTTTGGATAAACAGACCTACTGACCAAATGGGGATGACTCATTCTCATTGTTTCCATCTCTCAAATCCCACTGAAAAAAGATAAAGCAGCACTGAATCTTTTCCCAAGAGTGCATTCCTATAGAAACACTATAAAGCTGCTATTGAGAGAGTTGCAACTGGGACTAGGAAGGGGAACTGTCCCTGGACACAATGTGATAAATGCATGCTAACAGTTTGAAAGATTTTCGGATTCACTTCATGCACAAATGCCAAGCTGGCATCAAGCAAAAGCAAAAGCAAATCTATGTTTATCAACATAATCAAAAGACCACACAGCAATCTCCTTATAAAACACATACCAAGGAAAGAATCACTTCTTCCAGTGCACTTCTTTTTTGCAGCGCTACAGGCTTGGGGAAGAGTGGCTGGAAAGCTGCCCGGCAGAGAAAGACCTGGGGGTGCTGGTTGACAGC